>VWPW01014185.1:0-20721 GCA_013389825.1 Crypturellus undulatus
CCCAGGGAGGGTGGAAGAGGATCCTCTGCAATCGTTTCCTATCCTCACTTCCCCACTCCCATACTCCCGCTGGACACCATCTGACCTTGGCCGTGCGATACTGTTCGCCGTGTCTGTGTGACACTCCCCTTCCCCCTTCTCGTCTAGTTTTCTTGTGGCTGAAAAGCACAGCTAATGTAAAAGCCCACGGGGAGGCTGCCAAGGGTCAGGGACCTTCTGGTGGCAACCTAAGTTGGAAAAGCACAGGCTGTGGCTATTAGCAGCCTGATGAGGAATGCACCTTTTTTTTTCCTCATTATTTTCCCTTGTATGTACATATGAATGCATAAAATCCACCTACTGAACTTCATTTATATATCCATGCACACACTTTATGCATCTATATACACATATATGTATACACACCTATTTTTTGTATGTATATATGTGTATGTATAGAAGTGTGTGTGTGCGTATACATAAATAAATATATATATATGCTTGGGTAGAGAGACATATTTTGTGCCTCGTCAATACTGTGCTGCCTCGCTGATGCCCTTGCTCTTGCTTCCTTCTCCCCCAGCATGTGCCAAAGACTTCTTCTACGCGTCGCAGGGAGGTGATGTGTCCATCGAGGGCATGGATGACACTGAGGACCTGGAGAAGACCAGGCACGCCTTCGCCCTGCTTGGTAAGGGTTCCTGCACACGCTTCTTGCAAGAAACATTGATATTTCGCTAACAGCGACAGTAAGGAGCCAAGTGAGTTTTGAGAGCTCACCTTGTTTTGTTTTACATCCCCTCATGCTCACAACTATGCTATTAATAAGGGTTAAAACATAGTAGTGGATGTGAAGAGCTCCCGTGGTGGCCTTGACCTTCCCTTCTGCACACTGTTTGTTTGCTGAGGTTGTTGCAGAAAAATCGGAACTAGAACATTTTCCGGCAGAAATCAACCCCCCTTGCAGCGTTTGGCTTAAAAGCCATGGATTGTGCTGCCCAGTGCAGATGCGCTCTCTGTTGCTCCTGCAAGAGTGAAGGAGTCCCACCAGACCACCATCTTCCGGATCATCACTGCCATTCTGCACCTGGGCAACCTGGGCCTCCAAGTGGAGTGCAATGGGGACGCCTGCAGCATCTTGGTAGGTGGGTGGCCAGGGTGGGAGAAGCTGCCTGTGCAGCCTAGGCTGGATGACTCCTGCTTCACAGGACCTTGGTATGTATCCCTAGGGAATCCTTTTCCTCCTATTTTCCATTGCTTCTTGTTGGAAACCCATCAAGGGTCACATCCCAACCGATTGGCTTCTCCCTGGGAAGCAGCACCCTGTTTCTCATCACTGACTTGCTTGTAAACAGCATGATTCTTTCTTCGCTTTAAAAAGAGCCCCAAATGTCACTTAATGCCTTAAGCCCCAGCATTGTTTTAGCTTTTCCTCCTTTCTTAAAGGTGTTAATTTTCCACAACCACCTTTACTGCAGGAAAACTGGCAAATCTTTGAGTGACACCAGTGTATGGGGTCTATCAGGAAGCAGGGGGATTTAAGGAAAAATAAGCAAAAATGTATTTTTTTTGTGCTACTGGAGACTGGCACTGACACTTGATGGCCGCTGTCATGTATGCGGTCATTGAGTGTTCAAAGGAGCACCGTGCAGATCAAGGCATGACTGCTAAGTACTGCACTTAATTAGTGGGAATAAATAAGACCAAAGATACCTTAGTGGTGACTTTCCTGTTTCCATGTGTTTGTTCAGGGGAACAAAAAAAATGGCAATTTTTGTGGCAAGCACTGTCCTATCAATTATCATTGTCTCCCAGACTAGATCATTTATTCCTAATTAAAATATTAAAATGGGTTCGGCACGCACTCCTAGTGTTACCCTTGAGATAATGCTGCATGCAATTAGTTAGATGGCTGGGGGTAATTTGCTAGATATTTGGCAATGTGGATATATAACACTGTCCGCTCCGGCAGCATTGAGTTCTGCAATGGAGTTCACATGATTTAATTACCTTCAAGTTTAATTGCGTGGTATTAAATCAACCCTGTGAGGACTCTGAATCTGCAGTCAGAAATGTGTTAGAGCGACAAAGTGCCCTGGAGGACTTTGAAACTGTATTTTTCTCTCTGTTCCCAAGCCCATCACTTTTTCCATGCAAATACATATATAGTTGGAAACAACTTCCTTTTGGTGTGACAGTGGCAAAAGGAAGCCTGATTTCTCGTTGTCCCAAAGGTGCCTGCTCTCTTAATGTAGTAGAGTTGGGAATACATTGTCTAATGTTGTATGAGGAAAGAAAATACACTGAAGAAAACTAACTAGAGTTTTCATTTTATTGATTATGTTCCTTCTCTTAACACCACTTTGTAGCTTGGTTATCCAAAAGTGGTGGAGTTACATTGTAGAAGAGGGGATACGATGGCATGGTGGTTTTGTGCTCAGCTCTGGTTGATCTTAGTCTACTTCTGCTTGGTGTTGAAAATAGCAGTTGTAGAACAAAGATGCCAGAGAACTGAACCTGCTCCTCGGTGGCTTTAGATGCTTGTGGTGACATGATGGGGGCTGTAGTTCTGGCATCTTGTCCATCCTGGTCATCTCATTGCACAAGCTGAGATGGAAGAGGTTTTGGGGAACGCTTCTGGGAGGGGAACACCTCCTCTGAAGCACATAGTGTCACTACAAAGTGGACAAAAAGTGGGAACAAAACCACCAGTGCTCTTTTCTGGTGACGCTCACCATACAGACCTACTCTTCCATGAAGATTGAGATGATAAAGATAGCTGGAGCATAGCAAAGCTGTGCAGCATCACTGCTCAGTGTTAGGTATGAGTCATCTCACCTGTTTGCCCAAGTCTAGTGGGGTTGGATGGCAGCAGTGGGAAGGGAAGCAGTTTTTGATGTGCCTTGCAAGTGTTGGAGAGCACCTGCCATGTTCATATCCTGTTGTTCCCCTCGCAGAGCATGGACAAGCACCTGAACACCTTCTGCGGCTTGCTGGGCGTGGAGCATGGCCAGATGCAGCACTGGCTCTGCCACCACAAGCTGGTCACCACGGCTGAGACCTACGTGAAGAGCATGTCCCTTCAGCAGGTGCTCAACGCAAGGGATGCCCTGGCGAAGCACATCTATGCCCAGCTCTTCAATTGGATTGTGCAGCACATCAACAAGGCCCTGCACACCACCATCAAGCAGCACTCCTTCATCGGCGTGCTCGACATCTACGGGTAGGGATGCTCTTGCTCTTTAGGTGACTATGGGGAGACCTCCTCAATTTGGTTCACTTTTCCAGCAGAGCACCCTGATCTCCCAAAGTGTCTACATTGAGCTCAATGTGCACTTGTCTCAGATGGTCTCTGGTAGGGTTGTGAATGACAGAAAGAGAGACCTTCTGACATGGCCTGGGGAAAGGCTCTTTGCCCCCTGCAAGTAGGGGCCAGACATGTGCCAGGCCCTCAGATGAAAACAGGTGTTTTCTTAGTGAAGCATGGAAGAAGCTCGAAGCATCTTCCATTGCCAGAATTGTTTATCCTCATAAACATGACTATTCCCATTCCCTTTGCTGGAGAAAAAGAAAGAGGTCTCCAGTTTGGGGGATTTTTCCTTCCGTTCACACTGTATCTTTTCTGCCTCTTTAGGGAGCAAGGAAAAGGGAGAAGTGGGACAGTAGTGACTGTGTTTCCTCAATACATCAAGATACTCCCTTGTTCCTGTTTTAGGAGAGGCGAGGTGGCCTGGACCAGCTGCAGCTGCTCCGGGAGCTCCTCCTGGAGCTAGTGTAGCCTCTGTGCTTTCTCAATCCCAGATCGTGTGTAGTGCCAGCTCCTTGCAAGATCCATCAAATGTAACTATAGTTCAGAATTAAATCCTGCCTAAGCGGCTATGGGTCAGCTACAGAAGGTTTTTACAACTGCAATACCCGTTCAGTGACTGGGGTTGGACCTCAGTGCTTGCTTGTGCATGCAACCTCCCATGGGGTTTCTGCAAGTTCTAGCAGTTGGGCTGGTGGTTGTAGTATCCTGTTGAACAGCCACTTTAAGATTTCCTGGAAAACTCTTACCAAGTATGACAGGAATATGGCCCCATTTGGGTTGGGATCCCAGCAGGACAGCTTGGGAGGGTGAGAGCTTTGCATGTGTGCAACCTCTCCGAGGTAGATGTCAGAGGACCTGGAAGGTGGAAAGGAGAGTGAGATGGAGAAGCTCGGGTGCTGTAGCTCAGTGGATGTCTGAATTGGGGAAAGGGATGCTCTCTTTGAGGAGTGACTGAAAGGAGACCTGAGAACAGCTCATGAAAGATTAAGCTGGGCATGAAAACCTGTTAGTGTGGAACAAAAATCTCTCCTGGGCGCAGGTCTCCTCTGCATTGTCACATCAAGGACAGTGGCCAGCACGTAACCTTCCTCCTCGAGTGCTGCGATATGAGCTGAAGCACAACCAGGCTGTGCTCAGGCCTGGTGTTCCGGATGGGCTCGGGATTTGGCAATAATCACGCCAGAATGAGGTGACTACATCAAGCATTTATTCAGGTGAAAGCACATAAAAGCAGCAAAGTGTGGATAACTACTCACGAGGTGATACCTGACGGCGGGATACTGGACCCGAATATCGTCTTGAGCTGGCAGATCAGAGAGAGGGAGTTGCTGACCAGCTCCCGTGGAGACAGCATAGGCCTCACAGTTAGGATTTTCTCCTTCCCCCACCTCTCTCCTCGCCGTCCTCTTTATGTCTGGTGCATCCTGGCACGTAGGGTCAGTGCGACCCAGCAGGCAGGCCGGGGGGGCGGGGCAGACAAGCTCCGCCTTCAGTTGCACAGCTCTCCCTGCTGGGTGCGCAGGCGCGCATGCCAGTCGGGGGGCCCAGCCCTCAATTCCAGGGTCCTGCCTTCCTCCTCTTCCTCATTGACGGGTGTTTGACCTCCAAAACTAGTTTGGAGGGCGTCTGCCGTTAAGTTGGCTATAAGCCTGGCTGAACGGCCGCCTTCAACAGGTTTTCGGAGGGGGCTGCCTGTGAACCTGGCTGAGCAGCTGCATCTTTACTCCTTATCGCTCAGCCCAGGCAGGCAAACATCTTCTTTCTCAAGGTCTGGCCTTTGCTTCCCACGGGAGATTTTTATGACTCTATAGATCATAGAAATTTCCATCTCCAATACACCTGGTAATAAAAATGAACAATAATACTTGAAATCCCAGGTTAGTTTGGGGAGTGAGAGCATGCAGCAGTAAAAGCTGTGGTGTGATTATTGACCATGCATCATTCACCATAGTTGTAGTTGTAGTGTTAAAGAGCGAGTTGCAATGTGGTGACCTCCGCAATGAGATTAACATTGTTGCTTTGCAGAGCAAACCTCACTGGTTGTCACATCTGAGGGGCAAGGAGCAGCATCTTGAAGCCTTATAATGCTGAATTGCAATAATAATCAAGTAACTTGAATAAACTATTAACAGAAATAAATAATTGAAGGAACCGTGTTCCTTTGCATGAAAACTAGCTTACTCCAACACTGTGCTCGGTACTTTGTGCTGTTAGTTCGTAATCCCGGTAATCACCTGCACGCTCAACCTGGTGGTTTAAAAGCAAGCTTTATTAGCCAGCCAGTGGCGGACCTCTTACAGTTGGTCCTGAGATCCGCGCCATCTAAGGAGAGGTTCGTGTTTTTATAGACGACTGCAACTTTCCTCATTAAAAGTTATTTACGACTACCATTATTTACGACTAATCCTCCCTTCACAATTCCGTTTGACAAGTTGGGAATCTTATCTCGTGGTCGCAACAAGAGCAGGAGATGGTATCCTGTTAGTTCTTGTCCTTGACTGTAGCAAGCTATATTTACAGAAGCAGATGGCAAGGTTAACTGTAAATCACATTGCCTATGCTTTATACTTCTTTAGCGTGCAAGCTTTTTACAGAAGCAGAAAGCACACCACCCTCTTTACCCTCTATAGGCCTTACAGCGCGGGTGCCTGATGGCTGTGTGTTTTGGTGTGCTGGGCTCGCTTCAAAGGAATCACGGGTCACTTAGCACCTACAATTCCGTGGCTCCTTGTGAGTCTTTTGAAGAGCAAATTCCTGCAGGTGTTCCGGGATTCGGCAGGGACTGTTTGTTTTCATTCCTCTGATGTTTGCAGCGTGAAAGTGAGTGGGAGCAGCAAGATAGCTAGCCATGCACTGGACTTATTTATGAACTTTAAATATTTTAGTATAAGTCCTGGAGCTGCAGCAAGTTTGGGACCTGCAGGTTAAATGGTAGAATAAGGAGAAAAGACAAAATGGAGCAAGTAACTGTGCAAAAATATTAATGGACTTAAATAGAACTGGATTCAGTGTGAGGGGAAGGGTGAGTGAGTTGTGTTTTCTTGCACCAAGATAAAGGGGAATGCTTGCAAAGTAATTAAAAGAAAATAGCCTTTTCCCAAAGCTTTATCTTAGCACCTTTTTGAAGCCAGGATGTACAAAGCATGGGCAAAACAAACTGCTCTCCCAATTAGCAAACAGTGCAAGAGTGATTCCCTAACTAGCAGGTTTGCATCAGCTCCCTCTGAGCCAGCTTGAGAGAGACTTCCCTTGTGTGGTTTGGTTTTTTTTTTTGTTTGTTTGTTTTTCTTCCCCTTTCTGGGAAAAAATAGCTTAAATAGATCCTTTTCTGGGGAAAAAAAATAGCTTAAATGTGGTTAATATCTGTCTTATTTGGTTTCTGGGAGGGGGTCACAGCCAGGCTGCCCTCCCCAGACCCTCCGGTGTTCGGCAGCTCTGTATGTCATAGTGGGTGTTCCAAAAGTGTAAAAACCACAAAACCTGGGTAACAGCCAGCTGGTAACCAAAAAGTGCTAAAAACACTGATTTTGAAAGGAAAAAAAAAAAAAAAAAAGATGCATCAGTTGTGCAGTGCCCTCATACTGTTCTTATAGCACCCATGGGCTCGATATGTAAGGCTTAACAGGGTAGTGTGCTTTCTGCTTCTGTAAAAAGCTTGCACACTAAAGAAGTATAAGGTATGGGCTATTTAATCTACAGTTAACCTTGCCATCTGCTTCTGTAAATATCGCTTGCTACAATCAAGGACAAGGACTAACAGCATACCATATCCTGCTGCTCTTGCTGTGACCACGAGATAAGATACCGAACTTGCCAAACAGGAAGGAGATTGTGAAGGGGGGATTAGTCGTAAACAATGGTGGTCTGGTGGTCCTAGATAATGTTTAACAAAGAAGTTGCAGTCCTCTATAAAAACACAAACCTCTCCTCAGACGGCGCGGATCTCAGGACCAACTAACTGTAAGAGGTCCGCTGCCAGCCAGATAATAAAGTTTGCTTAAACCACCAGGTTGAGCGTGCGGGTGATTACTGGGATTACGGACTAACAGATAGAGCACCCCTTACCCAACTCAAGTGCCATGCACTTACTGCAGCAGCTTATTCATTTGATGGAAGGGACTTTGCCACTTTTTCTATAAGTTTAATCCCTACAGAAATTTGTCAAATGTTTTTTGCCTTGCCAAACATGCCTTAAAACTCATTATTGAAATTAATAGGAGTAAAATGAGGATGCAATGCAGAGGCAGGCTGTAATTATGATTTTTTTTCTTTTTCTGCTCTATTAAATTGCATTAAAAATATCTTTTTTTAAAACAACAGAAGTTAGTGATTGGCCATCACCTTCACAGTGAATATACGTGCCCTTAAGATTTAATGATATTTTTCCTCAAGAGGAATTGTTATGTTTTTCATCTCAGACAGCACTACTGTATAATGTGCAAGCAGCTACAGCTGTACGAAATATCAGACTTGCACTTATCAGAACAGACTTCTTGAATCCCTTGAGTTTTGGAAAGGAAAGATACAAATTTGTGGTACGAGGAGTAAAGTGCAGACTTGAGATAGAAGGAATTTAATAAGACTGAATAACTGATGTTTCCTGTCACATAGATGACACCATCACAGAGTGAAGTAGATTTTTTTTTTTAATAAGCAGTGACCCTTAATGCTGTTTTATTCATTGCTTTGCAGGTTTGAAACTTTTGAAGTGAATAACTTTGAACAGTTTTGTATCAACTATGCCAATGAAAAACTCCAGCAGCAGTTCAACTTGGTAAGGTTGACTTCGAAACGTGCCATCAAATTTAGAAAACTCATTGGGGCCGGACAATTGCATGTCTGCTTTGTACTTTAATGGCCATAAACGTCATCCTTGCGATACCATCTCTCATGGGCAAGGCTTGTGCATTGCATACTTGGACCAAGTTGGAAATGGTGCTTGATTTATTTATAAGATTGATACTGGAAGCAGATTTACAAATGGTTTAAGCAAAGGCCCACTGATGTTTTTGAGTAAGTCAGGAGTTTGCCAGCTTTGGTTTGCATGGTTTCATTCCTAAGATGAGCTGGAGCTGACAGGTGGTTGCGCCCAGTCCTGGTTTTCCTTGCGTGATAAAGCACAAGTGAAAACCTGCTGATTAAATGTGGCTTCAACCACAACAACTGAAATTTATCTGCCTGGGGATAGGTCTGAGATATATAAGCCATAGAAATAACCTTTTATTATTATTATTATTTCTATTTTTAGAAAAATCAGAATCTGCAATAGAGATGTTCATGAGTCAGTTATGGTGCTGAGGGTGATATCTCTCCAAGGAAGCTTTGTGGATTGGTGCTCATCTGTCAGGGCACACACGCTCAACATGGCCTGGCTTCATGCTTGTGAATCCATTGTGGGTCCCTTGTTTAGTCAGCAGAGTCCCAAAGGAGAGAAGGATTTTTAATAGCCCCAGGTGTATCTCCTGGTCATGTGCATTTTCCTGCACAAAGCAGCTAAAGTTTCTGTGACTTCTTGACATGCTGCAGGAAAACTATTCATGGTATTGAAGAATGAAGGGAGCTGGCCCTGGGGTGTTCAAGGTGCAGGTTGGTAATTTTGCTCTTCTCATCTCAGCATGTGTTCAAGCTGGAACAAGAAGAGTACATGAAGGAAGAAATCCCGTGAACGCTTATAGACTTCTATGATAACCAGCCCTGCATTGACCTTATAGAAGCAAAACTTGGTATCTTGGACCTGCTGGATGAAGAATGCAAGGAAAAGAAAACTGCTCATCTTTTTGCTGTCAATTTAGGTTTTCTCAAAGGTTAAAGAACAGGTTGTCCTTCAGCTCACAGACCTTTACCTGTCGTAGCTCACAGGAGAGTAAAGGACACGTTGCTTGGGTGCTGAGGGCTAGGGCAGGCTGTTGTTTTGCTTCAGGACCATTGCAAGCTTCTTCTTTGAAAGAAGTTTGCTGCCACTTTATAAAGTGGGAATCCTGTTCATATCACGTAATGTCAAAACTCGTGCGTCTGGCCAGGCTGCACTGAAGGACAGCTCCTGCATGTGACTTTCTGATCTTTCAACCTGATCTGGGAGCTGACATTCCTCCCTGACTCAGTCCATGTTTTGTCCCAAGGGAGAACAAAATCTTTCTGCTAGAGTTATTTGGGGTGAAGTCAGCTACATTTAGTGTAAAGTCTCCAGACTTCAGAGTTTATGCATCTGTGGCACTCAGCATATGGAAAAAGTGTGCCTGGGAGGGTCTTCTGGTTGGTTAAACTTGCTGTGCTGAACTGTGCCACAGGCCTGAAGTGAGAAATATGTCTCTTTGGGGAATGGCTGCATTCTGGAGCGGTGAAAATCAGACCTGGGCTGTGATGAGTAATGAGGGAATTGGCCATGCTACAAGGATTTGCTGAAGCCGTTGACAAACTCATGTTGACTTCAGTCCATAGTTTTGCAGAGGACTGAAATTGGATGTCCCCTTGGCTCCTCTGGAGTAGAGAAACAGGAGCTGGTGATGACATTCTGTACAGGTGTCCTCACCTGTGTTGGCTTCCCATTAATAACTAATCTAGTGATCTTTCATTGGGGTTTGGATTGGGTCCTTCCTTCGCTTCTGTTGGTCTGTAGTTCTGAAACCATAGAGACAGAGGGCTTATTTTTTCTTTTCCTTAATTAAAGGTCAGACAAATTATATTAGAAAATGTTGGGACATTAAAACTATATATTTATTTTACTTTTCAAGGCAAGCCTGCAATTTTGGGACAGTAGATCGCAGTGCTTACCACTTGTCTCTCATACCAACTTAAATTAACTCAGGCTTATGAGTTTACAAGAAATGCCAGAACTGCAAACCTACATGGGAATCCAGAAAGAAGGCTGAACTTTTTCTTGTTTGGTCATAAATTGCCAAATGCATCTAGGAACAAGGTGTGCTAGGTGGGAGATTCTTCTGGGAAGCTGGGGCACCTAGTCTTTGGCATGGAGCTTTGTGGGAAGAGGCAGACTGTGGGAGCAATGAAGGAGCAGGGGTTTAAAGTTTAGAACCAGAAGCCATTTTATTGAGCATCAGACCAAACATATATTCTCCGAGTATGTGAGCATGCACTGTCCATGCGCTGTCCGCGTGCTCCCTCCCCCTGCCTCCAGCCAATTCCTTGACTCTATTGCTATCTGGGTCCAATCCTGCTACCGGTCAGCAGGTAACCAACCAGAGACTGGCACGTCCATCCCGTGTTTTAGGTTTCTCTATCTGCTAATCTGTTATTCCTAATTTTCAGTTTCTCACTCCTAACTTTCACAGTTCCCACAGTTTCCCATAGTTTCTCACGGTTTCTCACAGTTTCCCACAGCTCCCCCTTTTTTGTTTTCTAGCACCAGGCGTAGTTAAGGACCCAAAATGCAATAGCCAAGGAGTTGGCTCTGGCAATGCTGGCACCCAACAGTTTTGTCCTGCAACATGAATGCGAGCATACCCTCGCTCCCAGGTTATTAGAGGTACTGGGCCTTCCCATTTTTGTGTGTGTAAGTCTCTTTATACATTACTTTTGCCTGTCCCTCACTTTGTGGCCTTTTCCTTGTCTGATGATGGCATTCTATTGGGATCAACCCGTGTTCTTCCCGATTTAGAAAATTTAATACATACAGTGCCTTATTTAATTGGTCCTGGGGAGTGTACCCTTCACTCCCCCTTTTTGTTTTTCTAGCATTCTTTACAGAGAGCCATGAGCACATAATCACCATTTCCCGCTTTTCTTTTTGATGACAAACACAGATGTGTTCCACAGGCTGCTGGACGGCCAGAGGTGGCCTTGATGTAGTTGGTCCGCGACAAGTTCGCAAAGGTGGTGCAGCTTCTCTGCAGGGAGGGGCCACTGATCCACCCACACTGGTTTGAATGTGAGCTATGTGAGGGTGGGAGTCAGCTGCACGTCAGCGACCCCTAGGTAAAATGCAGAGTCGCTCCCCATTGGCCAAGAACGGGAACAGGCAGGATATAGGAGTTGCTACCCGCCCCTCAGGACCTCCAATCAAAATCGAATGGGAGCTGGGAGGCGCGGAGCTACAGCGCNCAGGATACAGGGACATAGAGTTGCTACCCATCCCTCTGGACCCCCAATCAAAATCGAATGGGTGTTGACGTGCGGAGCTACCACACCAAACTACCACACCTCCCACCCCTCCGTGACTTCCAGGGGCGTGGCTTGGGTCAGCCACGTTGGCGGCGGATCTTTCTGCGCAATAATAGTTACATTGGCCCCGCTGTCCATCAAACCCGCGATTGCGCACTTGACCACCCCAGCTGTTAGCTGGGCAGACCACATTGGTCGCTGTTTCGCTTGTATCTGAGTCAGCCAATAGACCTGGGCTAACAGATCTCTGGCATGCACCTTTTGTGGTGGACATGGTGCCGAGACTTGAGCATATATTCAGTGCTTTTCGGGTGAGGGGATTAACAAACAGCAGAGGTGTTACCCAAACGCCTGACTCTTTTGATCCCAATACTAGAACTGGTCCCTCTTTTCACTGTATGACCCACAAAGGAACCTTTTGGGGACCAGCGGTGGTCCACTTTACTGTCTGCTCTGCTTCGGCAGCGGTTCCCAGTTGAAATTCACCGGAGTTGCTATCTCGGGATCTATGTCGGTGGCGTGCATTATTTGTGTCCTCACGTGAGCACCTCCCTGCACTGCACCTCCCGTTTCCCACCTTAGGCAAAGATTGCCCATCATGATGAACTAAAGAGTGGCATCGATGTGCATAATGCCTTCCCTTTCCACAGCTGGGGGAGAGTTCCAGTTCCTCCCGTGGTTTACGGCGCTGAGGACAGTCTCGCTTAAAGTGACCTATCTGTCTGCATGAATAGCAAGCCCCGGAACCCATTGCTGACCAAGTTGTGGCAAGAGATGCATAAGCACTGGCAAGCACCTGCAAGGGATCGCTCGAGTTTATCCTCCATCTCCTGACAGGCTTTAACCATATCAGTGATGGTCGGAACCCCTCTAATTCTCTGCTGAACCCCACAGAGTATTTCACGGCAGGTTTTATTAGCATTTTTCTCCGCCAATTGTTCAAATATCAGCTGTCTAGGACCATCCCTGGTCACCTGTCTGTCCATAGAAGCCTTGAGATGATCTAAAAACTTCAGATAAAGTTCTCCTTTTTCCTGCATTACTTTTGAGAAAGGTTCTAAAGCCCTCCCTTCTCTTTCGCCTGGAACAGTTTCCAGCACCTGGAGGAAAAGTTCTCATGATTGTATAATTGCCTCAGCTGGACAGCGCACCTGCACATGGGGCTGCTGGTATACTCCCTCTCCTATTAACATTTTGGTATTGTGATAAACGGGTTGTAATTCGCAAGATAAACAAAGTGATAAGGATATGTTAAGATGGCACCAGGTTGTAATTTGCAAGTGACAAGGATATGTTAAGTTGGCGCCAGGTTGTAATTTACAAGTGATAAGGATGCTAAGCTTCTAATAGCTATTGCAGAAACAAAGAACAAGGCCAAACTGCAAAGAGTTATTCGCAGAGTCCTGAGAAAGGTGACAAGGTCAGCGATGAAGAAGAACAGCCCCCCATCAAGAAGAACACCAGGAGATCTCAGAGATTCCCCCCAGCAACAAGGAGGGAGCATGCGTAGAAACATTGTAACACATCAGAACTGGGATTCAAACCGGGAGGAGACTTTTGGGGAACAGTAAATAAAAGGTGCTCTCACGGACTATAATGCGCGCGCCGTTGGTGGAGCAGAGACTCCCCGGCCGCCCAGCGCTGCTTGCTTGCTATTTACAATAAAGCAGACTGGCAAATCAATTGGCTCAGAGGATTTGTCCGTTTATAACAGGTATTAACCCTTTGCAACGCCGGATTTTGAGAATGTAAATTATCCAAAGATTTTAGGTTAGCCTCTTGGAGCAGAACCGTCTGTTGTACCGGCGTTAATATCATTCGAAACAGCATTTTAAAATCATGAGCAACCAACCAGTTGTCTTCCACAACTCCATGAATTAGTGCTAGGGTATAGGGTGCCTTTAACCCATATTCTGCCACAGCCTTTCGCATTTCCTTAATAATCGTGTATGGAAGAGGAGTGTGTTGGGGCCCGTTTGCATTACTGAAAAGCACAGGATATGCGCACATTCCACACTCTGCTGCCTTGCCCAAATCGATGTCCTGCAACGCTTCACGCCTAACCATCACCCACGGATTCTCGGTTCTTTCCCTTTTACTATCCTCGCCCAGCTCCACGGGTGGTGACACCACAACCTCCTTCAATTCACCGTCCGGGGGGAGGGGAAGCTGTGTGTGGAGACCCGAGCCTGGGGGAGGCGGATAAGTATACATTGGTGGATAGCAGTCCTCCGCAAAAGTGGCAAAGATAGCAAAGGTGGAGGTTTTGAATCACTTGGAGGGGGTGGGGGGCAGTCGCTTCTGTTGCATCTCGCGAAAGAACGGACTCAGTCTGGGGTGCAGAGTGAGACAAGTTTATTTGCAAACTAACTTCTTTTTATACTTTCATAACACAAATGTAGCAAGGCTCACAGCCAATCAGCAGCTTGACACCTGCGCGCGGTTGTCCTGGCTTTGTTTCCACACAGGGCGGCGGAGACCTTCTGCAGTTCTCCTTGTTCGCCTCTGTCCCCCAACTGCTGACATCCTGGCGCTTAACTATCTGCTAAGAAGGCACTATTGTTGGTGAACCAACCTCCACAGCTTCTATCCCTGTTTCTGATGTATCTACATATTCTCGCAATGCCTCAAATACAATGCACCACTGGTGCAACATTGATGATGCCGTTAAGTCCCCTTGGGTAGCCCAGTCTCACAAAACTGCACCAAACCTGGCCCAAGCCCCGGGATCGCATATTGTTGCCTTGCCCCGGGATCGCATATTGTTGCCTTGCTGAAAGCGTTACAATTATCTAATCCCCATTTTAAAGACGAATCAAATCCCCGGGTTGGATATCCTGGCCTCTCCCGGACCTATCTAAAACATGCTGCACAGCCTGCAGCAACTTTTCCTGCTCCTTTGTCATGGATCCCCCCATCATCCTCAACTGCTAGGCTCCCACTTCCCAGTGCCAGAGCTTCCAGGGCTTGCACTTCCAAGTGCTGGAGCTTCCAAGGCTCACACACCTCAGTGCCAGAGCTTCCAAGGCTCGCACTCCCCCATGCCAGAGCTTCCAAGACTCCCACTTCCCAGTGACAGAGCTGGCCTGGACTGGTGTTCAGGAGGCTGAAATTGCCTTTGAAGGAACTTGAAAATTCTTCAAGGAATGTAGTGATATCTCTGTATCAAAGCTGGATGCAGTTTTCTGCTTTTCTACCCCAAACCATCTGCTTTGCATGAGTGCAGTGCATCTTCCATACTGTTCCCAGAGATCATTTGGAAGTAACATCTGAAGCTGCTATGGATATCCAGCTTTCCCTGTAAAGAGTCCTGCTGCCCGACTGCTGTGCCCATCATGACATCTTTGTGCAGTTATTTATTATGAATCTTGGGAAATTTTTGATCACTGAGGGACGATGTGACTCTGAAACTGCCAGAGGAGGATTTGTTTGACCAAGTCTGTGAGTTCCCCACTGCTCTCAAGATCTCCTGTGGGTTCCTGTTGTGTTTTATGGCAGGTTACTGTCATGTTATGCTGTTGATACAGCACATGTACTTTCCCATGCTGTTCAAAAGACATTGTCTAATCTTTCCCAGCTCCTTCTGCCATATGCCAGAAACCCTGGAGCCTGTTTCTAGCAGCTGAGATTTCAGTGCCACTTGTCTCACCACACATTGCTGGTTTGGGTGGACCTTCATTAACTGTTCTCTTTCTGTAACTGTGGACAGAATCTCATCCTTCAGCTCAAATATCTGGGCGTTCAGGGGGTTTTACCTTTCTTTTTTTTTTTGATCTGGGGATGCTTCTGATGCAAAAGCAGTGTCCTCAAGCGACAGATGGACAAGGGCAGTTGGGACAGGAGCACAGGTGTCACATAAATCCCTCCTCTAAGGTTATTCCCATGCAGAGATTTCCATGCAATCCCTATGAGGCACCATGATCTTCCTCTTTCCCATCTCCTTTTCCTCCTCCTCTCCCCCAGAAGTCTTACTCTGATAGGATATTTCCCAAATAACTTTCTCGGTGACTTTAAGCTGCCAAGACAATACTCAGAGTTGTTATAACAGCGCAGTTAGTGGCCCTGTTAGTTTTTATCTGCTCTCAGGTGTTTCCCAGGCAGCTATAAAACCAGTTGGGCTGCATGCTGTCGTGCAGGGAGCTCAGCTCTCAGATAAGCAGGTTTTTCTGCAAAGTGCCTGGCCCAAAAGAGAGATGCTTCAGGGTAAATCTGCTTTGTGTGGTGCAGAAGGTGGTTTGGGGTGACCATGATGCAGCTGGTGGCGGGGACACGGAAACAGGGGCTCTGCTGCTCCCAGCACCTGGCCATTTTGTATCTGAAAGGGAAGCTGGACCTCCTGCCATGATTATTCTTTAACATTATTGTATATAAACATATAAAAATTCCTCTCCCATTCCTAGCTGCCCCAGGGAAATTGGGATGTCTGCATCTGGGGGTTGGGATGCAAGTGCCTGAAGAGATGATGTTGAAACTTAAGGGTACGGAGCAATGGATTTGGCACGGTGGGAGCCTCAGTCCCGTTCTCTGCCCAGAAAGCCCCATCTTGCAGAGAATATTTTGGACAAGGCAACCATACCAATATATGTGACGTGGGGGTGAGCTACTTGTGCTGGATCCCAGGGCTTGTGACAGTTGGACAGTTTTCTTAAGCATTTTATTACCATTATTTTAAAATATAATGACACCTCTTGAATGTTGTCTCAGGTGGCAGTTTGTGAAACTATTGGCTGTCATTTGACCCCCCCCAAAAAAAATGCTTTTCAATGTGATGTCTGTGCCTAGCATTTAGTGCAACCTAAGCACAAAAATGCTTTTTTATTATTTCTTTTTTTTTTTTCCTGTGAGAGCTACCTGGCTGTCAGAGTAGTACCAGCACTCAGGCGTTTTTCACTGGAAGCAAAATTTTACTGTGTTTGTGCAAGACTATATATGAAAATAACATAGCACCCATTCCCAGAACCAGAGAGGACAGGCACTTTGTTTCTCAAATATCCATGTAGCTGCTGTTGGCAGCATTCTTGTAATGCATGTTATTTATTATTGAGCAGTGGTAATGCCAGTGTGTCCATGTGACAAAACCAAAGGCATCCCTTGCCCAGGCAGCAAATGCTTCAGCAGCCCCCTTGGCGCTCTGGTCAATGAGATCTGGAGCACGGATGAAGGCGTGGGGAATCCCCATGGAGGCATGAGTTGGGATATTGACCTGGAAGTTTTCATAGGTTGGTTCTCAAGCTCCTGCTTGTTAAATTTCGGTGACACCAGTGGAAAAATGAGAGTTTGAGGGCATATTTTTCTTGTTGACTGTAATGAACATCGTTGACTTGCTTCTTCCCCAAGCTGTTGTGGTTCCTGGTGTCCTTCCTCCTGCTCAACCAGCTGGGAGAGTAGCTTCTGGGTAGTCAGGGTATTCATACATCCGATTGCATCTGTGTTCCTTTCCTTCCCGCTCAGGTGCCCAAAGGAACAGACCACAACTGAGCGCAGAAGCTGTACGACCGGCACACTGACAGCCATCACTTCCAGAAGTCCTGCATGTCCAACACCTCCTTCATCGTGGTGCACTTCGCAGATAAGGTAACACTGTGTGCTTGGGGGCTTGAATGCAGAAAGGTGAGTCGGGTGGAGCAAAGAAAAGGTCCACACACATACACTCAATTAATTTATAGGAGCACTGAGCTCCTGTTAGAGGGATGCTTGGCTGGGTGCTCAGACCTTCATCAGCTTGAAGACTCCTGCCTCTCAACTATTGCACTAAGCTTTAAATAGATACGCTTTCCTGAGAAGAGAAAAATCCTCTTTTCTCCAAGCCACAGTGAAATGAATTACTGTCAGGGCAGCTTCACTGAAGAAATATTGGAGCGGGGGATTATGTGGGAGAGCAGGAGTTTTGGAACAGTGTGTTGGAGCAAGAAGATGCCAAGCTTTGCATGCACGTTTTGGGGTTGAATAGAAAATGTTAAAAGTGTAAAGCTACAAATACAGAAGTGTATGTGTGTGTGTATATAGTGTCCTTCTGTCCTTTTGAAGTTTATCGATTAGCTCACGGGGAGCTTTGGAGTGCCTTTTAAGCAAAAAAAAAAAAAAAAAAAGACAAGGGAATAATAATCCTTGAGGTTCTGCCACTGGTTTGGGTGAAAATGTACCTGGATGCCCTACAAAATAGTGTAATGACTAAGAAACAATCTGTGCTTGTGTTAAGGATTTTGTCCTTGTTCAGATTCAGGGTTTTTTTAAATTAAAAAAAAATGGTCATTACATTCTAGTTATTCCCCTCTCCCCCTCAGGCATTTTGAATGAGCTTGCCTCAGGAGGAGCACATTGTGGCTGCACTATTGGGCTTTTGGGAGGAGGAATTTAACCTCTGCCTTTTCCCCTTTTCTTGCGTTAGGTAGAGTACCGGTGTGAGGGCTTTCTCGAGAAAAACAGGGCCACCGTGTACGAAGAGCAGATCAACATCCTGAAAGCCAGCAAGGTAAGGGCAGGAAAGGGATCTGGGGTCTGCTTTGTGTAGGAGAGGCCACACTTGTCTGCACAATGGTCAGATTTTATATTGACTTCCAGTATTGCCCCATTTCCATCCTTGAACCCACATTGACAATACGCATGTGACATGGACATGCATAAAGCACAGAGGGGCTTTGGTTAAAAATGAAAATGATACAGACTGTTAAGGAAATTCATGTCTGAATTGTTTAGAAACAGAGTGGAAACACACTCCTGCCAATCAAAGTAATTGCTACAAGTCTTTAATTGCTAATTAATGAGTTAAGGCTTCTTTCAATTGCCCTAACCCTTCCAGGTGCATCTTTAACTTTTAAATTTCCCCAAATGTTTTTAACAGAAGCGTATGTATGTCACATGCTGAGATTTTGGTCCCTTTGCTTGAGAAGGAGCACGATGAGGGGAAAGGAAACAAATATTATTTATAGGAGTGTTTTAAGCAGGAGTTTATTCCTGTCAAATAAGAGAGGCGAGAGTGGGAAATTAATGGAGCCTTGTCAATGGCTTGCCCTGCATTTCAGCACTGAATTCATAGGCAAGGTATGCAATTTTCCTGTCCACGGGGGCAGTTGCAGGTCTAATAACTGTGAAGCTGGGCTCTAATAATGCCCAAATAAAAAGCACTGTGTGCTCAGGAAGCTTGCAGCTTTCCCAGAGCAAAAATCATGCCTGATTAGGACTTATTAGAAACGCCAGGTAGTCCAGGGGAATAATTGATGCTCTATGATAAATTATTTATCCAGTGTTGAACTTACTGCTGCAGGTACTGCTCCAGTGATGGCTATTTTGGGTGAGGTTTGGAGGATTGAATAAATACTTGGAGATGTCTGATGGCTTTGTAGATATGATGAAAGCACATGGCCAAATGAGGAGAGGGAAAGTCACAGTTTACTGCCTCTCTTACCTTGCCATCATGGCCTACACAGCATCAGCTGACAATTGGGTTTTACCAAGGCTTTGCAAACCTTTCTTAGGAAATCCTTCTCCTTGTGAAGTAGTTGCTCCATGGGGAGGAGAGCAAGACGCTTGGTTCCTTCTCTTGGCTTGCTGCCATCTCCATCTCTTAATGCCTCTGGATGGAATGGGCATCAGGATGGCACTCCAGAAACAATAAGACCTGTTATGGATCACGCACCTTGGTTGGCCTCTTGCACAAGTGTCATTCCTGCCCTGCAGAGTAGGCTGGATTTGATAGCAAAGAGGGGGGGACCGCTGCCAATTTAACACAGCAAAGGCTCTCTGTCAGCAAGTATGTTGCTGATGAAGAGCTCCTACTGCGGTGGAATTGCCTCCTGCTAATTAGAATGCAATTATTTCAGCCAATGAGACAGCGAGAAGGACTTTATAAAGCAGATAATTACTTCTGAGAGCGCTGGTCAGCTAAAATGGTTGAGAGATGATGTTCTCCGAGGGAAGGAAGCCAGTCTGAATGCCAAGCAGGAGCATGCTGTTAAAGAGATTATATTCCTGCCCTTTGTAATTATGAATAATGCACCAGTGGTTTCAACTTGGGAAATCGTGAAGGAAGGTTTTGTCCTTCTCTCCTATCTTCCAGTTTCTCGGTTGGTGCAAATGGTCCCAGCTGCACCACTTTTGCTTTATATAAGCTGAAAATTCAGCCCTGAGACCACTGCCAGTGACTGGCCCAGTAGCAGCACTTTAATGCTCTGAGCAGTGATCGGAACCAGGGATTGATGACACAGACAACTAAGCATTGAATGATATTTCAGAACTTGAAATGACAGCCTGGAATTTTGCTGCCATGTCCAACGAGCTGCTAAATTGAAGTCTCCGTTGGTCACCTTCCAGCTTCTAGCACCTGCCCCCCGAGCATCCCATTTCTGCAGCAGTCAGAGTGCCGGAGATTAGCATGTCCTGAGAGCCAAACAGCTGCCAGGATGTCTTTTTGGGGGCTGGATGGCAGGAGGAAAGGTGTGAGCCTTTGTTTTGGCACAGGCAGTGGGTAGGAGTTGAGCAAGCTGCAGAGATAAAAATAACAGCCGTGAGCACACAGTGGCTCCCCAGCAAGTGTGGTCTCGGAGCCTGCGAGCATTCTGATAGTGTAATGCAAACAGTTGCTTTTCCACGCCAGTATTTAGACTGCTGTGCTAGCAAGCTATTGCAAACAAGCTGGCACCAGGGCTGGAAATACTGCTGTCTGCGATCAGATGAGCAGTGGAGAACCATCTGGTAGGCAACAGCTGCTGGTAGAAATGAGATCAGCAGCCTTTAATAAGAACATAACGTGGTAAAGCACTGTTGGGTTTTGAGAACTTACTTTAAATACACCAAACTAACCTTTAGGAGGAGCTGGAGGAGCCGAAGTCTAATGTAGTTTGGTGACCTTGAGCTGTGGGAGCTACAACAGTCTTTCAAGGCTCTCACAGATCAATCATTTATTTTCCTTGGGATCATTCTGTAAGAAGAAAAAGCAGAGTTAACCTTTAGATGGTGGAACAGCAGCTTGCAAACCTCAGGTCTGTAACCTGCTCAGGCTCTGTCATGCACTTTGAGGGATCAGCAACAAGTAAGAGAACAAGGCAGTGTTTTGGTTAAAGTTTGCGTAGCAAATTTCAACTTTTTTTTTTTTGCATTTTCAGAAAAGATTTAGGGTCAGAGGGTCTCGCGTTAGCTGAGCTTGAGGAACACCATCGTTCCACAAACTCAGGAACTCCTCAAATCCATTGAGGGATAATGACACAGGGTGCAGCTCAGAACTGCCTCACTTCTAGGCAGATGTGAGTAATGCAAAGCAGCAGCGCAAATGCAAATCAGTGGTTTGCACCGCACTGTAGAGGAACTTGTGCAGGACT
>VWPW01014186.1:0-19994 GCA_013389825.1 Crypturellus undulatus
CTTTGCATCCTCAGCTGTAAAATAAATGATTTGGGCTGGAGTGTTCTGTTGGGCACAGAACAGCTGGTACTCGGCACTGAAAAACTCCACAACACCTGGTTTCAAATACTCAGGCAGCAAATTCCCTGCCCCAAAGCCAACACTCATTATTCAGTCCAGATAATGGACCATTCATGCAAACTTCTGCTATTTAAACCTCAGCTTCTGTAACCAACCAGGCTCTCAATTTCCAGCAGATCCAGCTTTACCTTGGCTACAGCTGTCTCCAGCTGTTCATTGGACAGACTTTTCCATACATCTGAAAACCTTTTCATACTAATAAATATATATAGCTTTAGCTGTTCAAACTGTTTTCTGTGTGATAGTTCCTTCAGCTCTTCTCATCTTGATGGACTCCTGTCTAGCTATTATCTAAAACCCATACTCTCTGGTCTTATATCTTCCTTCATTAGATGTCTTCTTCTAAATAGTTGTTTTTTTCCTCTTAAGCGTTCTTTGACACATCTGCCTGAAGTGTTGTATTTACTCTCTATTCTCTCCTTTAATATCCCTAAATAAGCGATATTTACCAGTTGTATCCAAACTATAGACTGAGGAAGAGCTAGAAAATAGGGAAAGATCGCAAAAGCTTCTTTTATCTCTGTGTTTTGTGAATGTGGGCAGATTTCTTTGGACTGTAGGTTTTGTGGTTATGTCTTACAGTTTATAATCAGAATTGCAACCTTTGTTTATAGAATAACAGGATAGAAGGAGGTACATACAATACAGGTTTCAGAATAGTAAGTTACATCCATAACTGGAGATCCTTGACAATTTGAAATGTGGATCTATGTCTTGTGGTACCATACCACTAGGAACAGTAATGTTCTCTCTACGTTATTGAACCTTACATGGACCGATATGGTCCTTATGGGTTTATTTCAGCAGCCTGAACTCTCTAATTGTCTTCTTTTTATTTCCATGCTCAAAAGAAACTATCAATAAAACCAATATAATTTTTCTTTTTCAGGACCCCAAACAGCAACAAGTAATTGATTTAATGTCCCAGACTTTCTCATTAAGGCCACTGAAGGTTTGGACATCCTTCTTAATCAATGAATCTGCAGTGATTTCATTGTCTGCCTGCCAGTTGCAAGCATTATTCTAAGTTATATATTATATGTTAACAACAGATTTGGTAGATCAAAGGCTTTGTTTATAGAAAAGTTTTGTCCTAGGAATAGAAAACTCTGATGCTTCTGAGCAATATAAATGTTCTTGGTATATTAGCTAGTGACTATAGAATAACTGAAATATTCATATCCTGCTCAGAAGACAGGATTAATTTATAACCCCATATTCTCAAAAAATGATCCCATTATGTTTCTCTATAATGTCCATTTCCTGGCCCCAAAAGAAATTTTAACAGAGCAAGGACAGCAAAGTTTGTTACACTATGTGTTTCAAGTGATTGAATTGTGATGGATGTTTTAAATATGAAATAAAAAGATAGAACATGAGTTTTGACAAAATATAATGAATGGCTTCTCTTTTTTTTTTCTGTCTCATCTTGTCACCTTCATAAAACTACTATGCAATCTAGTCATGGAAAGGATCTAGAGACCTAACATAGCACATAAAAAACAGCTATGCTGACAAAAATGGTTAAATGGATAAAAAATATCTCTTCACTTTTTTAATTTTCATTTAAACTGTGAAACTCATTGCTTCCAGGAAATGTTGAGACAAGAAATGTAACACTGGACTTACAAAGAAAGAGAGATAAGAGGAGTATCTAGATTTCAGATATTTATGTGATATTTTGCTTTATCTAAGCAGAGAAAAAAAAAAGAATATAAGATAAGGAAAGAGCTCTAAAATCCTTAACTGTAGGAAGATTTAAGAGAGAGGATTTAAGACAGGCACTATCAAGTATGTATCAGGGATATAAATAAAGACAAACAACATTTTTCAAGGGATAAATTAATACTTAATTTATGACTTACTATACAGTCATTTCCAATTCCTTGAGTGCAAATATTACCATCTCTTTCCAGAGAAGAGGGCATGTTCCAATGCTTTATGACAGAACTATTTTCCTGCCAAGCATCATCAAGGCCTAGCTGAAAGAAAAAGTCTTGAAGACTCTCTTTTCCTTTTTTTTCCACACCTTACTTGCAGAAGCTCCTTCCCTAAGCTGGCAACCTCTTTAGACTGCAGTAAAACAGCCAGTCTACACAAGGATATGAAAGACTGGCATGGCATAATATGGTTCTTCTACAGCTGAGTGAGCTGAAACTGAGTGATTTTCCAGATGTAGCTAGACAACTGTTCATAGGACTCAAAAGACCTGATCTTCATGAAGATGATATGATTCATTGACCACCTGCAAGGACTGACTTCTTGCAACAAGATTTAGACTTAGGTGCTACAAGTCAAACATATTTTGCATTTAAGGGACTTTTTTCTTTTCTTTTTCCCCTGAAAAGAATTATTTGATTCTGTAGACCTTAAAGGTTTCCCCTTGCTTTTAATTAGATAATTAAACCCTGAGTTCAGGTCATAATGTGCTACATTAATGTCCATTTGTTTTCATTATATTAAGTTTAGTGAGAGATGCTTAAATGAATTTCATATTAATTTGGTATATTCTTCCTTTTGGCTTTTTATTATCTATTTTGTAGGTCTGCAGAAAAAAAAAAAAAAAAGACAAGCAAATAATATAATAAAAATGATTTTAATTTTTTTTTAGAGAGCAAAATTATCCATGACATCAGAGTCAGTTGAAATAATATTGTTATAATGGAAAAGGCATAAATCTACATCCAACATTTTTGAAAGTTACTAGTGATCATCACCAAGTCATCTCACAGTTTTGATTTCTGACTTTTTTGGATGTCAACTTTTGGAATATTTTAATGAAACTTCATTTGAACCGTAGGTTGATAGGACAGTGAGATATAGAGGCAAGTGAAAACATTTGTCACTTCTTAAAATTCTGTCTTGTAGACATGTAAAATAAGTTCCACAAGAAACTAGCAATATTTCATAGCACACCACTGATTTTGCTTTTATTATTCCCTGTGAAGACTTAATCTGCATCAAATAATAAACGCATGTTATAAGTCATGTTACTCTCAATTATGCTGTATTTTTTTCTTTTATATTTGTTAGCTTTTCCCCCCGCTGTCCTGCAGTGCAGGAGAACAGCAATTGTGCTTAATTTTTCACAAGATAAAATTGAAAATGCTGAATCCAAGTTGTACGCTTAAAACCACACAGAAAATGAATGGCTACCTGTCCTGCAACTTCCTTTTAAAAGACCTCCCTGGCCTTGCCAGAAAGTTGGCAGATAATCATCCTTTAACATGACAGCTCCATTAATGCTGCCCTGGCTGTTCCCTTGCTGAGTCATAGCAGAAGGCCTCTCTAATGGCACCAAGAGCATCAGCCAACAAGGAATTGTATACAAGCTCCTTTCACAGAACCAGGAATGGGAATGGGAATGACATTGAAACCATTGGTTGGAAAAAAAAAATGGAGTTGCAAATAAGGAGAATTTATTCAAAGACTTGGATATTCCAAGATCCCTGCAAGCAAGTGCGGGCTTGTTAGGACTGTAAAACTAAGTTTATTGACACAAATACACTAGCAAAACTCACTACAGCCACATAAACCAGACTTCAATCAATGTAAATTCTGCTGCAAACTTAATGTAGAAAAATGGTGCAGAAACCAAGACTTTCAAATAAAAAATGTGAGGTTACCTTATGAGTTTGCATCGGACTTGTTATCTTTTTGTGTTTACCTCCAAATTAAAAAAGAAGGAAAAAAAAAAAAGGAAACCCAAAACTCCAAATGCTGAGACACTCCTATCCTTTTACCTTTTTGTCTATTGAACTTGAAACATTTCCAATTTTTTTGAGAAAAGCTGTTTTTGTATAGTATGATTTTGTACAGCACCTAGAACCCAGACACACTGGGACACAAATTTTTTTTTTGAGAGTGTTGCATAGATTTCTCTATTTAAATTTAATTTTATTTTAAAATAAATTTTTTCAAGAATATGACAACAGATCATAATATGATGACTTTAGACTACACTTGTTTATACATCCACAGCACTTAATAACTTAGATGGGCTTGAACGATGCGGTACAAAGCATTGCATGCGTTTAAAATGGCTGTGTATTGGAAGAATAAAACATACTGTCTCTTATAAGCCGTGCCTCTGAGAGATTTCCCTGGCTAAATGCGGTATTTATAAATCTTGGGTCATTTTCAAGGCATAATGTGGTAACCCAGATACATTAGGAATGAATAGAATCATTTGCTAACTTAAAAAAAAAAAGTGTTTTATTCAAATATTAAGATTTTCTACTCTATTTAATTGAATATCTTGGAATTATGCAGCACTAAACAGTCATAATTTATGAAGCAGTGTAAGGCCATTCAGACCAAAGCCTTGCACCTAAAGTCAGGCTACTGGGACAAGAGCAGTGGTGGGGGCGGCCTCTGCAAACCATCCTGCTCCTTGCCAATCTTATTTAAATTTTATTGCTGTCCAAATTGGAAAGATTAGATGGTAATTAGCAGTTTCCCCACCAGTCCTGATTCTGCCTCTCTAAACAATCTTTTGATAATCATCCTGTCTCTCCTCCCTACAACTTCAGGGAAATTTCAGAGCCAAATATTAAACAGGCAGTTATGAAATTGTACTCGACCACCTGTTCTCTTGACCCGTGGCCGACCCGCTTAACAAAGGACTGTATATCTCAATTAGGCCAGGTGATCGCAGAGATTGCCATTCAATAATTAGCATCAGGCTCTTCGCTCAAGTTTATGAAAAACTGTTTCCAAGAAGGTACCTCCTCTGCTAGTGAAAGAGATGTCAAAATGATGACCTGTCAAAATCTTAGCTAAAAAAAAAAAAAAAAAAAAAGTAGTAGTAAAAATACAGGAGTAGTATAAATAAGGAGGAATTAAATATTATGACTATGACTCTTTTTCATAGAAAAGATGCTTGAAGGGTGATGTGAGAGATATGAAATCATGGTAAGATTGGCTAAGCTGTGTTATTCCAAAGGTTCATCTAAAACAATAACCTACCTTTGAAAGTGGTCAAAAATAGATGTCCAGTAATGAGTATAAGATCAGGGTTAGTATATGTGATATTGCTTCTCACTATCCCTCGAGCCCCTAATAATTGCAGCTCATGGTTTTTGAGCTAGAGATGGGTTCTACAGAAGTAATTATGCTCAGTGACCTTGTCCGGTCTCCCCTTGAAACCATGCAGACTTTCAGAATTGACGACATCCTGTGGCATGGAGTTCCATGACCTAATTAATGTAGGAAAAAACTCAACAGAGAGTGATTCATTCATTATTTCTCAGAATACAAGAACAAGAGAAATGATCAGGCAAAGTTGAAAGCAGAACTACTACTTATACAAAGGAGTGGGGGTGTTTTGCTGCTGCGTGTTGTGGAAAATAAAAGTATAAAGCGATTCAAAAATGTTTTGACATGAAGGATACACCTAGCCATGGTTATTAAATATGTTGATTTATACATATATCTTTCAGATCTGGAAGATCAGTCATCATCAGAAAGTGGGAGGTTGAATCGTGTCCCATTATACATATTCGTGGTATACATACAAACACTTTATAAATCTACCAGTTTGGAGGTATGATTCAAATGGCTCTTTTTATCTTATCAAGTAGATACCTTCATAATCTATTCAATGCTAAACTTCTTTCAGATCTTTTATGAATGTGGCAAGGGAATATGTTAACTGTGATGGAAGCAAATGCAAAGGAAGAACAACTGGGAAACAAATAAATAGTGATGGGACAAGGTACTCGCCATTTGTACTCTGTCTGTGAGAGCCATCATGATTGAGTATCCTGTTGCGCACAAAGTGTTTGAAGAGGAGGTTATTAGGGAAATGGGAGGTTCTCCAACCAAACATTGAACAATAAAGGAAAGAAAGGCAATAAAAATAAGAGTAAGAGGCATCAAGGAAGAGAAAACAGGCAAAATGTTAGACAGGAAATCCGAGAAGCCATGAGAAGGGAAATTCTAATGAAAGAAAAGTGAGGAGTTTTAGGTCTAATTGAGAAGACAATGAAAAAAAAAAAAAGAAAGAAAGAGGAAATAGAAGAAGTAGAAAATATATAGGAAGAAGAGATGAGAGGGAAAAAAAGAAAAGACCTAAAATATAAATTGGAGAAGGGAGAAAAAAAGTAAATCTGAACTTGACTCTATTTTGAGTGAAGCATTGAACAGGATGACCTGCAGAGACCCTGTCTAACCTGAATCGAATGAAAAAATCTACATGTTAAACTTCAAATAGTTTTACTTGTGGTTGTGTTGGTGGATATATTTGCGTGATGGATTTTAAGACTTCAGTAGATTGAACATTTCAGGGGATGGAACCAAGAGCCAAAGATTCTGTGAGGCAGTAACAGAAGGAAATGTTCTTATTTTCCTTGCAATATTTGTGGCACTGGGAAGATGGATTTCTACCAGCTAGCCTGTGGGCTGAGGGACTGGCTTAGACCATAGTATAAAAATATCTTTCCCAGCAAAACTGGGGGATGACAGATTATTATCTACCTGAGATACCTCTCATTTATAATCCAAAGGCTTATCCTTCTGTTTTTGCAAAGAAAGCATTATCAGACTGTAGAGGAACATAATGAAGCTCTCAAAGTATTGCATGAAATGCTCTTGGTATGCCATTGTCCCTATGGAGAATCATTTCTCTGCACATTTACTTGTATAGCCACAATGCTTAAAGACTCCATCTATGAAGGAGACCATTAAGATTAATGCATGACAAGGCACACTGTTGCTAAAAATAGCTGAAATAGTTTGTAGTTCCAAGGGCCTATGCAAAAAAATGAGAGAACAAAAGGCTTCAACTAACAACAGGAGATTCTGAAGAAGTGAAAAATAATAATGACAAAGTTATTTCAAGCAGTGGCATGGAGTATGTGCACAAGGCATGTGCAATCTTTCCTTGGCTCTGCTATTTGATCATTTCATGAACATTTCAAGTCACTTTACAGCCCAATGCCTCAGTTTCCCAACATAAAACTTTGAGATAAAGATGTTATTATTTTATGCAGTGTACTTGCACTTGGACTTTTACAGGTGAAAAGTTTATAAAAGCATATGAGAATTTATTTTAAATGCAACAGTATAAATCAAGTAGAGGCAGTATTCTTCCGAGAAGAATAAAGGATATTCCAAAACAACCAATGGGTTGACATCTTGCCACATCTTTAACCAACTCATAAATTGCCACGATGAAAAAAAGAAAATGCTGGACTCTAAGCTAGAAAACCACTGAAATAGTAAACTGAAAGTTTTATTACTCTCTATGATCGATGTTGCTAATTCTTTGAGTATTTTTACATACACAATTGCAGTTCTAAACCTACAGTCTCAGTATTTGGAGACTGCAAATGGAAAAATTAAACATGAATACTCTTTTCCATTTTTGTTTCTAGCTCATGGGATCCACATGATAAAGCAGAGTGGAAAGAGAGAGTTCTTCTAACACCAACCATCACAGAAGAACACAGGTAGTTCTTGCTTTCTTCACCTCAAGTAGGCTAGAGATTTGCTACCTTTCTTCAAACAAGGCAGGTCACTAAGGAAACAGATAATAGATAATAACAGATAATAAGTAATTGCACAGAGTGAGTGATGGCAATTCTCTGCAAACATTACCTGTTCCATAACCTCATCTAAAGATATATCTCTAACAAGAAACTTTAGTTGAATAAGGTGAAAGCAAAGAAATTAAATTTTATTTAAAAATAACATGTCAATCCATAGTCATCTTTTGCTCCCTATAAACGTGGTCTGGTCAGGAAAATAAATAAATAAACTATCTGAGTTCCAATACCCAGCAATGTTCCTTGGGACAGGCACATTTTCTACTGTAGTTTGTATGTCCACGGAGTGAACTATAGGAGTTGGTGGTCCTAAACCCAGGAAGAGGAAGAGGTGTCAAAGTACCATAGGCTTCTTGAGCTGTGGTCCAACAAGGACACTGTTCTTTTCTCACTCAGAATATTTTGTCCATTTCTAGAGTAATGAGGGGACACAAATAATTTTGTCAAACTTCAAATGTTGCTCTGTGAGAAGGTTTTGAGATGTGATTGTGTTATTTTTTCTTTCCCAATTTATTGTTACTTTTTTCCATCTATTTGGTATTGGAAACATCTAGTTGGCCAGATATGGCTCACTTCTTTGAAAAGCTGACAAAAATGCTTGATTTTTCTAGCAAGTGACTAGAGATAATCCTTTCTCTGAAAGGAGTTAATCCAGGGGTATGACATCTCCTCAGCATGAGGCTCCAGACATCCACAGAACTACAGAAGATCTCACACCCCATGCACTCCAGTGGCAGGGAAACCCATGAGGTGGAAAGGACTCTGGAAATTCAATTCTCCTTTTAAATGTTGATCACTCTATGGTCAGGAATATAAATTACTGGTCAAAAATCAAATCCTTGATCACTTGTATTGTTGGATTCACCAGAGAGATTTCTTAGTATTAGTGTGATTCAGACGCATTGAATAATTTTTAGGATATTATTTTATACTTTTGAAGTGCATTTATACATAATTTACTTGTAGGTCTATCCACAGACCATTGCTTTCTTCACATGCAGAGCAGGTCTTCTACACTTTAGAAGAATTCCCTATATGTTTCCATATCTTGGAGAAGTTTCTCCCCACTGACGTCTTCTTTGTCTATAAAGTTAAAAGAATCAGCCCTTGAAAAACATTTTTCGCAGTTAAAAAAAAGTCTTTTTTTTTCCATCTTTGTTGTTCGCTTGTTTACTCTTCTATTCATTCAGAGTCTGCTGCCACCCTTTGCAGTCCTTCTGGTTTCCTTTCAATTAAAACAAAAACCTCAGCTTCATTTCTGATATCTTTGCTGTACTGCTGTACTTTCTCTGAAGTCTGATTGCTTATGAGGTTAAATAACGGCCTATCAAGCCAAAAAAAAAAAAGGACAATGATACCACTGTTATACCACTACCCTGTGAATAGTACAAACAATTAGATTTCTATTAAATATCCATGCATTTTAAAGTCTTTGGGACCTTGAGGATGGAAATTATCAAAGAAAATCTTCACCCTACCTTTGCTGGACAAGCAGGTTTGATAGGTTGTGTTAACCAGTAACTCTTTAAACCTTACATGGCTAAGCTCCACTTTTTAAGCACAACTGCACTTTCTTACTAACATGATGGCTGGTTATCATCAGAATAAAAACAACTTTTGTGTAAAATGTATGCAGAACGGCCCACATAATTAGCAGGGAGTCGTCAGACAACTAAAATTGACTCTCTGCAATTCTTCCAGAAAAAGAGCAGGCCACAGACCAGGCCATCATAAAAGGGTTCAATACAGACCATCTAACCACCAGTTGTTGCCTTAATGTGTATGTGATCAAATATCAACAAGAAGGGAAGAAAATAATGTATGAAGCAAGTCAAGAAAGCTCCTGTTGGGTAACTCTGTTAGTGTCTTTTCCTGCTTTGTGCAGATACGTGTTCTGAATATCTCTAAATTGCCTAGAAAGTTCTCCTGTGACTCTCATGAAACCCAAGAACTGCCTGCCATTTTGAAGAATGGAGGATCAAAGATAACCTAGTGACACCCTGAGATCTGGCTTTGTTGCTCATGTCAGTAGAATGAAACCGATCTTCCCAGATAAAAGCATGAGGGTTGATTCTATGTGAAGCAACCAGCATGTTTTATTTGATATCACAAGACTGTTAAATAGAACAATCTTACATTTCCAAATTAAAAATTAACACGACTAAAGAAAAATACATAAAACCAAAAGCTGTTATCAGAAGCATCTAATTCCTTAAGCATACCGGCAAGATGAAAAGGTATTTCTGCTGATCTGACTCCTGAAGTGATAATATGTCAGCACATCTCTGCTTATGTTAGCACAGTTGTTGGTTTAAAATGCCCAACTATCTATTTTTATTTGTGTGTCTCAAAGCTTTCTCCTTATCTCTGACAATAAAACCTGGGCTGCAAGAGGCATAGTATACATGTTCAAGACTATTATGATCATTTAGTTTGACCTTCTGTGAAAGAGTTTGTCTTGAAAGGCAAGAATCTGATCATGCTGACTGCATTTTATTTACTGAACGAGCAAAGAAAACCACATTTGTTTCCTCAATTGCAGAAAGTAAGAAACTGTAAGAAGTTGAGATGAAAGTCATTGTGGAGCAGCACAGATCATATATTTATGAAGATGAATGAATATAAGATGGGAATAGGTAAAGTTTGCCGAGTGTTTTTCTGGTCTTAACTGCACACAAAGGCACTTCAAGCACCAGCTAAATGGAGGCAAAGGTGTGAAAGTCAAACATAGTATGTTAGGAAGTTGCTAGCTTCCAAATGAATCTTGGGCTCCTATAATGGTCCAAAGAATATTTATTTTGGCTTGTAGACTGTTATCATAGCCTCTTCCCATTTGAGAGAAAGCATAAACAAACAGATTACCTAATCAAGCATAAGGCATCCTGAGAATGTGGAAAGCTTCAGTGAATCGTGAAGTCATTCCACGGTTTGTGTCTGATAACACAATACCTGTAATCTTTGCTTCACTTAACAATCATAAAGGCCGTTTAGCTTCCTATTGCTTTTCAATCCTGAGCACCATTGCACTGTGCGAAATGTGCAGTAAGTGGGCATTTGAGTGGCGTCTTTCCCCGAGATGCTGTCTGTCCATTTTCAAAGTAAGCAGAGGCCTGGCTAACACAAGGAACTTCTAATGATGCAGAAAACTTTTCCCAGTGTGACAGGTCTCCCATTCTCTCCTGCTCAAAATGAGCTCCAATTCTGAACTAAACAAGTGTATTAAAGTTGTTCTACATTTCACAGAATCCGGGAGAAAATTAATTTGATCTTCGTTCACTTCTCAGGAGGTGAGAAAACGTGTCATAAGCTAGTCCTGCATCATGGCCCCAACCCCTTTTTGGAAGTCTCAGCTTCTAGAAAAAGTCTTACGAACAGGATTTGATATAATAATTTAGTACACCCGTTACTCATCTTAGCCTACCTATGTTGAAAGCCTCTATCCTTCTTGAAACACCCATTACCGAAAAAAAGATCTAAATTTTTTACCCTTTGGTCTGCATGATTTTGAAAGCATGATAGAGTAAATCTGTCCAAGACCTCAGATATTTGAAATATATGCTGAATCACTGTTGGAAATTATAGAAATAGAATAGCTAGTTTTGAATCTCAAGGTAAGCTAGAGACATTTCAATATTTTCTGATCAGAAATGCAGCTAATGCACTTGGAATTAGTCTATTAAAGCTATTTTGCAAATTCTCCTGATATCACTTCACATTATTTCCCCTTAAATCTCTATCTTTCTAAAGAACATTTCAATATTAGGTCAGATTATGAATATTAAAGGCTCTCCAAAACCCACGCTAATTTTAAACTACAGACACTGTGAATTGCAAATGACCTGAACTAAGCCTCATAGTCTATGTGACTCATCTGCTTCCAAAAAAATCAGGTCACGAAATTTTCTATGTTCACAACTCAGCTCCCTGAAATACCAAGATAGTGCTATGATTCTCCCCACCTTTCATTTCTGGCATATTTTAAAAATAGAATTTAAAGTCTGAGAAAGACCTGTTGTCAGAGGTTGACAGTGGCCCAGAGACTCGTAACTTTTCTTCATGAACCAGGTCAAGTTCCCTGAGAAAAAGCACATCCCTCGTTGAAACACAGCTGCCAGTATGCTTCTCCTGGATCACACCACAGGATCATATTATCATGTGAGACTATAGTTCAATGATTTACATGATTTTCTTTGCCAAGATTTAGGATCAATACATCAGGCAAAGCCATCAAAAAGCCATGTTCTGCAGAGAAGGAAATAATTTATCACCCCAGGGCTCATCGATCTTTTGTTATTGGTCCATGGAGCCTCAAAAGAAAGATGGAAGCACTAGGAGGGGCCAGCCATGAACTTTGGCAATGTTTGCTTTGTAATCCCACCTCTCACCATCTTCCTCTTCCTTAATGAAGAAAATACTGGCATTTTTCATTGTAATGCAATAAAAATGATGACATTCAAATCATAACTGACCTATGCAGCAGAGAGAGAGATTTTGCACCGAGCTGTTGGATGGCTTAACTAGAATATATGATAGAAAATTCAGAATAGTGGATAGGATACACTTTTTGATTGACTTTGTTTTCCTTGTTGGTTTCATCACCAAAACTATGGATTCTAAAAGGCTGGGGAAACCTGGGATAAAGTGATCTTCCTTGACCTTAGAAGGTCCTCCAAACCCTAAACTTCTTAAAAGTGATTCATCCGATCTAGGAAACCTATTTTAAGATGATAAATATTACACTCTGGAGATGCTTACTTATCTATATTATTTTTAAAGCAAACCTAATTGGTGAAAATATCAGAGTTTTTTTTTTATTTTTAAATTAGTGCAAACCTTTTCCATCCTTACTTTCCATCAGTTTCAACTTTACTGGATAAAGCATTTTCTGACTCCTGCACGCCTACAGCCAGCCAGCAAAGGTACACAAGTGTGTTGAATGAGCAGTTTTTATAATGATCCTTACATCTTTTCTGTAAAAATGAATTCAGTTAAAAAAGGAGCTATTATTTTACAGCTGGGGTATAGTGGGTAGTTACTTCTGGAAGAGGAACTCACTTGGTAGCTTAACATGTCATGCACAAACCTCTCCTCCTGGGCTTCAAACACTGCAAAAGTTCTAATTAACCCTTTCTTTGTTTTTCTGTTGTTTCAGCTTAATAAACATAAGGTCTTGAGTCTCTTACAATTAGTTGACCTTATGCATGGCTACACCTTTCCTAGATCTCTATTAGCATTTAAATGAAGGAAGGTCAGCGGCACACACTATAGCTCAATTGTACAAAGCCAGCCAAATGATCAGGCGAAAAGGGCAATATAGAAAAGGAAAGTGTCAAGAAGCACTCTTGGAAGCTATGGTTCCTTAACTCATTGTAAAGAAAGGCAGAGGGCCAAGACCAAAAGTCACTTTTGAACTCCAATATTTCTTTCAGGTTATTGTTTGATTGGTGGCAAATTGATTTCCTGTTTTCTCTTTTCCTAAGGCCAAAATCTGCTTGGCTTTATACAAACATGAACCTGAAGTTGCTTGAGATTCATGTTGCTCTAGATGGATGCAGTGTTTGACCAAGACATTTTATAAATCAAATCAGGCACTGAGTTCTGTGAGGCTAAAGGTTTAGTTTTCCACTTGGCTGTTAAACCTGATGGTTCATATTCAACCTTTTCCAGAAGGCATTAGCCTTTCTCCCGGAAGAAAAGTGTTTTTCTAAGAAAATGACTATATAACATCTTATGTTTCTTATATAATCTCCATAATGTTTAAAGGTATCTCTTCTGGCCAAAGTTGGAGATAAGACACAACATAAATAGAATATTGTTTTGACTGGGAGTGACGTTCTCACAGCTGCAGTACTGTGACCCTCATGCATTGCCTTAATCTGTGGAAATTTGCCGTAAAATACTACAAAAGCAGATGCACTTGTTCAGTCCTGCTGGTGTAATGTTGTATATTCACCTATTGGATTGACACAGGTGTACAAGCTCCAAATCTACATTATGAGCATCTCTTGTGCATAGTCCTTATTCCAGTGAAGGTGGGTTTGAGAATTTGAAAATGAAACCAGTAAAGACAAATACTTAACTCCTTCAGGACTAGGCATCTTACTTGTTTCACAGCTAACTATCCTATATTCTGCTAGCAATATGAAAGAAATAAAAACAATTTTATTTCCTTAGACTGAGGTCTGTGCTAAAGCCAAAAATACTTTATGATTTACATTCTAATAGAAGTTAGAATTCGGATTAGAATATGATTCTGAATTAAATTTCTAAAGAACCCCAGGAACTGCTTCACCTAAAATAAAGTGTGGGACACATCTTTGTATTTTAAGTTTTAAACAGCTGTTTTCTTTGGTTCCCTAGTAGAAGATGTGAGTCCTAGTGTAATTAATGCCTGAAATGGCTGAAGTAGGTGTTGTTGCTAAAAATAAAAAGGATTTGAATGCATATATTACCACAGCAGTGTGTGGTCTTTCAAAGATAGGGACCCAGCTGCGTGCATCTGTAGCAGCTCACAGAAGCCCATCCATGCTCAACCATTGAAGCATTCCTCTTCCATATGGCCTCATGTCTCCTCTCTCATGTTTTGGCTTTTCCTTCCTATTTGCTGGTTGCATCTCTTGTGTTTCACTGTCATTTGATCCACACATTTCACCTTTACACTCAGCCATGCAGTTGATTCCCACAATCTGATCCAGCTGCTGTCACAGTCTCAAAGATGTGGTCGCTTATTCACTCACACACCACCTCCAGACTGACCTGCTTCTCACAGTAACCTGCTGATGCCCCCCATGCAATCCGTTTCTGCCACATGCATGACATTCTCTGACACTCCCTTAAAGCGGACATTCTTGCTCAAGGTGTTGCAATTTGGAAAATTAATACCATGGCACTATGACCCAAGCTCCATTGACTGCTAGTCAGCACTTTGGCCATGGATCAAACAGCAGTCTCCGATGGAATAGTCTCCTTTCCAGGCACTGCGACCAGTTAGAAAGTCCCAGCTGCTGCAGGTGGCCTCCATGCAATGACAGACATACAATATTCCATCTTCTCCCAAAATAACACTGTCCTATTTATTCCTTTCTTTGCCATTTCAGAGAGCTTTCGTTAAACTGTGGCTTGGGACTTTTAAAATAAGCCTATGAATAATGAAATAGGAATTAATTCTTTCCTCAGCTTACATCTGTGCTTTGCTTTGCAAGACAGCAGAAAGCCTGAGATCCTTCTCGAACCAGATTAGTTAGCCCTTGAAATGCAGGAATTTAGTAAGAAAGACTTTTCTCTATATATAATAGCAAGAGATACCCTCCCAAAGGATGCATCACTTCATCCTAAAACAGGTAAATAAGAAAATTTGAATGAATTGGAGGTTTGGGCATGTCTGTTCCCTTCATTAAGAGAGCCATGGCTATAGCCAAACTACATGCTTAACTATGAAGTAGATAAATTTAAGTGTGGTGATCCCACCAAAGATGGTTATTACTAGACCAGTTGAGCAAAGCTCTTCTAAGAAGATTTCTTCAGAGCTGTGTTTGTACAAAGTACAGTGCTCAGTAGTGTCCCGATCAGATTTTTAATAGTATTTGCACTACTACTTAAAACAACAGGTAATAGAGCTTTTTTTTTTTTTTTTCTATTTTGAAGGATGGATTAGCCACCCGTGATTTTCTCAGATGAAATTTGTTTTAATAAATAAATTGACTTTTATTGTGCTACTTATCCTCGCAATAGAAAGATAAGATAGCTACATGGTAGATGTGATTACAAGCAGGCTTTCACAAAAGCATTCAACTGACCTTGTACTATTCAGTTCTGACTGGTCAAGGTCATATTTTGCTTATCCTTTTCCCTGATCGGATAAGCTTGCCAAAAAATTTGGTCTCGAAATTTGTGCATAAATGAATATTTTTGCAGATATTTATGCACATCACTTTGGGATTTTGTTCCTGCCATACTCAAACAAGGTCACTTAGTGTGTTCATGAGAAAGCCAGATTTGCCTAAATGCAATGGATGCTCCAGACTGAAAATAAAAGCTACTTTTCTATTAATTTCTGGTGGATTTCAGGGGCAAATTTGTCTGAAAAATACCACTCTTCCTATTTGCATTAGATAACTGTTACAAATTTCACTATGCCAATGACTAACACTGTAAACAATCTCCACTTACATCCAGCTAGGTCTCACATAGTTGCTTGCTTGTAAAACACCTCACTGATCTTTGGGAGAAAGAAGTGACAAAAATGCACTAGTGTTGCCTAGTGTTGTGCATCCTCAGGGTCACAGTATGAGGAAATGTCTGCCCCATCCCTTTAGTCTTCCCCTTTGCCGCCAGCTGCCAACAGCCTGTTCTTCTACTGCATCCACTCTGCTACTTTTTCTTCCTGTCCTGCTAGTAAACAAGGCTCATTTAGAGACTTTGCCATGACTTCATGCTTATAGATGCAGCAATGATGACAGGACCTGTGTTAATGATAGAACAATTTTAACAAGTGACAATTGCTTTTAGAGCAACTTCAGTTCTCCAGTTCTCCTTTTTATTTTTTTTCTTTTTATTTATCTTTCTCTTCTTTTTTTAATTAATGAGAAGGAGGAAAAAACAACCTTGCACTCATCACCAATGAGATAAGCAGCGCAACAGGTGACCACCACATAATAGCTGAGACATTCTCAAATTCACTCCCTAGTTTATCATCACACCTATACCTCTACATTCATTCAACCCGCACCGGTGTAACCCGCTCTTTGAAGCAAAGCTGGATGGTCACCTTTCTTAGACTATCCACCTGGGTCAACACAATGGCAAGAAGAGGGACCAGTCAGCAGAGCGGTATTAGCCAGGATGACTCCCTTGCAACATTAGCACAATACGCTCTATGAAACGCTTTTTTTTTATTTTGTGCTTGCCGTTTTACCTTCTCCAAACCTTCTACCGTGCTCTCATTTTTTATTTTAAAGCAATGTGTGTCTGTGTGTGAGGGTGCATGTGCATACGTGAGTCCCCCTCATACTTGCTAGCCAAGCTCTTCCCAAAAGAAGCGAAATGCCAAGCAGGACTGCAAACTCCCTTCATTTGCATGTCAGTTTGTATACAAGACAGAGAGGAATTGCCTCTAATGATGCTCCCTTCCTTGTTAGTATTTAAAAGGGCAAAACCATCATGGAAGTCGCTTTTGACAAACCTATTTATTTTTCCATTTTCCACAGCATTTGCCATGGCAATCAGGATCCGGCTCAGTTTCTGGGTTTATTTATTTATTATTATTATTTTATCTATACTGCCCCCTCCTCTCCTTAGCCTTTTCCCTCTTTTTCCTCCTTTGAAAACTCTAATGACTAGAATCAACTAAAATGTCAACATTTGCAATTCCAGAGCTTCATTTAAGCAATAAAAATAATAATTAAAAGGGTAAAACCTTAGAGAGATTTCTTCATTTTATATGGTTTGCCAGAGATGATACACATTCAAAAAAGCCAGTAAAAGAATTAATTAGAAACAGCTAAAGCTCAACAAGCTATGCAAGTTAATGAAGCAGAGAGGGAAATGTCATCTTTGAGACCCAGAACTACATTGGCTTGGATAATATATACTCCTGCCTTACTCTCCTAACTAAACCTCTTTTAATCTCTCCTCTAAAAAATCAATGCTAATGACACTGATTTACCAAGAAATGACAGGCGAATAATACCACAGGAGTTGTTCTTGTTTAATGGCAACTTAGTTCTGACAGGGAATGGCAAGGATTTTATTTCAAAGTGCAGATTTGGTTATTGGAACTTACTTTCAATATCTGATATTTTTTCTCTTCCTCTTCTGCTTTATAGCTAACCCTGTATTGGACCAAAACTCTTCTTCATTCCCTGAAAGATATAGGAATGATCTTACTGACTCAGTCCAGAAAAGATTCATCTCATTTAATGTCCTGTTGGAGTTTCTCTCGCTTTTCCTTCACTAAATGAAGAACAACAGCAACAACAACAACAAAAAGCTGCATATAAACAGTACTTACCATCATGTCTTTCTCTCCTGGAGCTACCTATGCATGTTCCCACTCCAGAATAATACATGACATTGAAGGAGACATTCATTTATTCTAAAATTGTATCAGAAGTTGGCAATAAGACAACTCTCAAACAAAATAAAGCCAAATGCACATTTCCTTTAGATAAGTATTTAATAATCCTGAAAACAAGGTTGCTATTAAAAATCCTTATTTTGGAGAGTTTTTGGCATATAATGTCCCTTCAGATTTTTTTTTTTTCCTAAATACTCATCTTGAATATTTTGTGTATGCTTCCTTTTTGCCCTCAATATTATGAGTCTTGAAAATATTCCAGTAGTTCTTGGACAGTTTTCCAGCTCCTGTACGATCTTCCAGAAGTTCATTGTGAGGAGTGTCTATGATGTGGATTATTTATGCCCTCTTCTCATTTGCCCAAACATTTTGTTCTTCCATTCAGAGATCTAAAAAAGAGCTTAGCATGCTATATATTAACATTTTGAAGCTATTTTCAATCTCTTTGGTTTTTTATCACAGCCTCCATCCTAAAAGAATGTGAAAAAGCCTATAAAATTAGGCATACAATTGTTTGCTGACAGCTCCAAACAACTGGTAGAAAAGAAGTACATAGCATGTAAGTGTAGACTGATGCTTTTGTAATGGACATGCAAATTTTCTTTATTTTAGAACTCCTGCTTTTCTTTTAGAAGTTTTATTTATGTTACATATATGCATTTCTATTACTTAGTGCACAGCCATAGAGCATTTCATTTTCATTTTCAGCATTTTCATTTGCAGATATTCTTTACTCTGATTATGTTATTGTTATGTATATACATGTTATTAGCAGGTTTTGTCCTAGGTTGATATATTATGGTCCTAATGAAACAGGATAAAATAATCTGTTGAATAATCCAAATGGTTTCAACTACTCCTAAAACATCTAGAGAATAAAGATTGAATGAGGAAAGTCTTCCTGGAAATGGTCCATAGGAAACCAAAGCTTCTGTGCAAATTATGGTCAAATGGTTAGGAAAAATTGGAAACAATCCAATCTTTTGCATTTTGTGACATTCTCTACTGATACCATTTTGCACAAACCGGAGATAGATATCGAATCTGCAACTCAGATCTAAAAAGCTCTTGTTTTCAGTTCAGACAAATGTAAAGAGTGTACAATTCTCCATTCCTCCTATTTTATCCTGCTGTGAGAGGTAAGGTATAAATAGAATAATCATTAATATTTTTCAAGTTATCTAAGAACCTTAGCTCGAAGGTGTCATAACCATGCAAAGCTTTATTACTGCTATCACACAGGAGTGTCATGAGGACTAATTAATTAATGTTTGTAGAGTACCTTGTAAATGCAAAGCACAATATGAGTATGGATCATTATTATTTATTATCATAAAAGATATAAAGATATATGGGAGACACTTTTCAAGCTCTTCTGCAAGTCCCATTTCTATTGCATCAAAGTGGAAATAAAAGTGCCATAAGGCACCTGCTGAGGGTTTGAAAGCAACAAGGATGATCAAATGTCTAGGAAACATGATCACTGAGGAAAGAGCAAAGTTTGTGCTAAAGAAGAGGAGACTAATGTGACGCCTGGTGAAAACCTTCTAATATGTAAAATATGCAAACAGGAAGCACATAATCTGTGTATGGCCACTAGACATAGTCAGACACAATATAGAGCAAAAAAAAAAGAGCCGGAGAGGAGGGAATGAAAATTAAGATGACCTTTGAAAAGGAAAGTTAGTTTATCTTCCATTTCTTTAAAAGCACTGTGCCCTCACTGTTGAAGAATTATAAACATTACACACGTATCTGAAAATGATGATGAATATATTTGATTTTGCCCTTTGAGAAATTGCTAAATGAAAGGGCTAATCTAAATTTTTCCCAGACCAATTGCTCTCAGATTATGGAATTTTGAACCACGCTTGAAGATAAGATTTTAGGGTGAACTGCCATGAGTGTGAGTCTTACATTTTCTTTCTATATTTAGACACAATCTTGCACAATTTCCAGTACAAACTGAGTAACTAAGTTAGCTTTACATTTCTCCATCTGGTCTGGTCTTGTTCTGAAAAGGAGGATAAGGGTGCTAAAACCTGCTTCCCTGATAAACAGGTGGGTATTTTTTATTTCTCTTATAATGAAAAGCCCCCTTTTTATATCCAAAGTAAAACGTGGGCTGCTATGTTAGTTTTAACAAATAATACTTTTTTTTGTTTGTTTGTTTGTTTTAGAAATATGGTTATTAAAATAGCTTTAATGGAACAAGATCAATATTAAATCTGAAAAAAAAAAAAAAAAAAAAA
>VWPW01014189.1:0-12042 GCA_013389825.1 Crypturellus undulatus
CGGGAGCGCGCATGCGTCACCGCGCGCGGCGAGAGCGCCGGGACACCCTCGTGCATGCGTATACGTGTGTGTATACACAGGTGTATATATACACAGGTGTGTATATGGGTATGCATCTTTTTTTCCTATGACATTCACGTATGCGATAAGTACACTCTTAACTACCCGCTTTGTGTGAGCTTGGACAACCATCTGCCTGTCACGAGTTGTGTGCTTCTCTCTTAATGGTTTTATGTGTTCTGCAAAACACGGAAAACCCTTAACCTGGTAGGGCTTTGGCAGGGGCAGGTGCTTTTGAGTGTGGATTTTTTTTTTCCTTTTTTTTTTTNTGCGATAAGTACACTCTTAACTACCCGCTTTGTGTGAGCTTGGACAACCATCTGCCTGTCACGAGTTGTGTGCTTCTCTCTTAATGGTTTTATGTGTTCTGCAAAACACGGAAAACCCTTAACCTGGTAGGGCTTTGGCAGGGGCAGGTGCTTTTGAGTGTGGATTTTTTTTTTNTGGACTGGCTGTAGCAGAAACAAAGTGAAAGCGGGAGTAAGGGCCTCTTTCCACTTCCACCCCACCTTCCCCGCTGCTCTCCTTCGCTTATGTAAGCACCTTACATCTCCCTTGGCCTCGCACGGCAGAGTGCAGCTAACGGATGGGACTGAACTTCCATTAGTGAAGGCTTCCGCTCTTCCCTCTCCCTGCTTCCACCCTCCACCAAACGACCCTTCTCTACAGGACAGTTTTCTTTGGGTATGAGGAAGAGTCTGTCTGTGGAGTCCTGCAGCTCCCTCTGTCTAAAGAGGTATTTGCCTTCATCATCACCTGCTGGTTTTCCTCCTCTCTGCTACCACCGATCCCAGTATGTGCCTCAGAACTGAGGCAGGATCTGAGCAGCTGCTCTGGGGAATCGGGCTTTACGGGTCTGCAGAGCCTCAGCTCCTCTGCAACACTCGAGGCGAGAGGTCTGAGGACGTGGAAGCTGAAGGGCGGTTGTGGAGGCCTCGAACCCTTTTCCTGAAGTTACCTTGGGAAGTGCTTCCCCGCAAACACGTAGCCTCTTCCCAGAGCTTCCCTGGCAGCAGTTGCAGCTCCTGCATGCACCTGCCCTGGTGTGGAGCTCCTGCCTGGCTGTACCTGAGACCCGCCGCAAACCCCCGGCATCGCAGTTACCTGTCAGGTTGTAACCCTGGGGTCTGTATGCCTCTCTCAGGAGGCTGTCAGAGTAGTTCACCTTGCGGGGAGAGACGTGGGCCAGGTGAATGGGATATTCCTGCTCTTGGGTGTGACAGCATTTCAAATCCCTGGCAGTTTCTCGATACACCAGAATGGGACATGCAGCCTCAGTGCATCCTTACTTAAAGGAAGCAAGTATCTTGTGTTAACTAAATACAAATCTTGTGTTTAGTTTAAATTTTAGTTAAATTAAATTTGAAAACTTTAAGAACTGTTCTTCCATCAAATGCATTTGTAGAGTTACATGGAGTAGCTATATGGAGGCCCTTACACGCTGCTGAGATGCTGTTGGGCAGTTAGCTGTGAGGCTGTTGCATCCATGTGTTACCTGTTTTGAGGAAGGTCAGTCTTTTGCTGAATCTGTAGAAGAAAGAAATACTCTTTTGTGATTGAATTTCAGCTGATCTCTGTGTATAAACAAGGTCAGGTTCTACTTTCACCCCAGTATGTCCTACCTGCCAGCTAAAATTAGGTAAACAATTCTGTGTGTCTGTTGTAGTCTATTAAGAAATCTAGCTAGTTGCATTTGTATACTAATTGGGCTCTGCGTCGTATTTCCCAAGTGGCACGGTGTTCTCAGTCTGCTAACGTGTCTTTTGTAGACCAGTCCTTTTGCCATGGAAGCTGAAGAAACAATGGAATGCATCCAGGAGTTCCCAGAACATTATAAAGTTATTTTGGATAGACTGAATGAACAGCGTGAGCAGGACCAGTTTACAGACATCACTCTGATTGTGGATGGTACGTGCAGATCGCGAATCAGTGGGCATCTGAAGATCTCGTAAAACTGTGAATTGGGAAGCTGTCAAACTGAGCTGGTTTAAAACAGACCCAAGAAAAAAACTCTCCTTTCTCCTGGTTGTGTTCAGCTCTGCAAGTTGCATGCAGGCTTCCTTCATTACTGCCAGAGCCTTGGGGTGAACAGAGTCTGTAGGTGGTTATAGGAAAACTCTTCTGCTTTTCTAAATGAGAAACAAATTATCTTCAGATAGAAACCCACTTTGAAACTGCTGTACTATATTTAAAACATTGTCTAAGTATTTCTAAAACATTATTAGAATGTTTCTCCCTATCTTGAGCCAGCTGCGTGCATGCAGAAAGTTTGTACAAACTTCTTGTTTCTTTGTTTTATATATGTGTGTATATATATATATATTTATTAGATTACATACTCCTCAGATGTCTGCTCACTGTTTTAATGTAAAATTAAAATAGTGTACTGGAATTCATCTTTCTTTTTCTCTATGTTCTATAGACATAGGTATAAGCCTGGTAAGCACTTGGATCTTCTGTCTCCCTTTTTCCTTGTAAGAAAAGGAAGTCCTTAAAGTATTACATAATTCTTACCTTATTCTGAAGATGTCTTAGGATGCATGAGCCCTTCAAGGAGCCATAGGCAGTGTCCACAGGACAGATTTAGCTGCAGTAAAACGAGGTGACTCTCAAGAGGATAGTGAGAACTTGCTAGCGAGGGAAGAAGGTCCTAGATTAGGAACAGGGAAACAAACTGAGGAAAGATTACTTTTCTGAAATTCTGCACCACAGTTGCTCAAAACTTTGCGTGTTTGATCCTGCATTAGCAAATCTTTAGGGTGAGCAAAATCATTTTTTGTGCAGCTCTAAATGAGGCTGTTTCTCATTTCTTCCCTGTGGAGCATTATGAAGATTCATGTCTGTGCAGGAAAAGGCAGCACAGCGAAGGGGAACAGCAGCGTGGGTAGCAGGAACGACAAAGCAGAACTGCAGGGGTGTCTGTGCTTCCTGAATGATGGTAAAATATATTGGTTTGTAAGTACAGCAGAAACAGAGGACAATTTGGATAAAACAAGGTGGGAGGTTCTCCCAGAAATTTCCTATAACCTAAATATCTGAAAAGAAAGACTCTGCAGTGAATTAGTCCTGCTGATTGAGTAGCAGAGCTTCAGCAAAGGCAGTGATGTGAGCAAAGTTCTGCACAAGAAAGGACAGACTATCTGCATTAGTATCTCACATTGCAAGGAGCTGCACCACGTCACTCTGTGCTTCTAGAATGAATTTGTAGCCTAGTTCTGTAGCCATTTTGTCTTCTGCAGCTATTTTGCATCTTTGATTATCCTTTACTGTGAATAAGGAGGGTATTATCCTAAACCGAAATTTTATGTCTCTCTTTCTAGGTCACCATTTCAAAGCTCATAAGGCAGTTCTTGCTGCCTGTAGCCAGTTCTTCTACAAATTCTTTCAAGATTTCACTCAGGAGCCTTTGGTGGAGATAGAAGGTAAGAGCTCTCTTGGACAGAGGTGATATTTCTGTGTGCTTCTGTGGTCTTTGATTTTTGTGGGCTTTTTATTCTTTATTATCCTCTTGGCATCCTGACTCTATAGACTTGCCCAATTTCTATCTTTCTATAATATTGAGTTAAGAAATCTGTGACCTTTCACACATGTCAGCTTTGTGAAATGGGCAACCAAAGTGTTATGTGCATAATGCTGGGCAGGCAAGAGTGCAAGACTTGTCAAGCAAATAAGATTGGGAATTGCTAAACTGTGTTTTTGTCTTGATTCTGGGCAGGTGTAAGTAACATGGCATTTCGTCACCTAATTGAGTTCACCTATACAGCAAAACTAATGGTCCAAGGTGAGGAAGAGGCAAATGATGTTTGGAAAGCAGCTGAGTATCTACAGATGTTAGAAGCAATCAAAGCACTTGAAATCAGGTAAACTCAGGAGTTTGTCTGTCTTCCTAAACACTGAAATGCTGGTCAGGAATCTTTTTACCAGAGTGGGCTGCCAGCATTTTGCAGCACTGTTCCTTATCCTGGTGCCTCCTTCTGTGGGATCATCTACAGTAAGGTCTGAGTAGGAACTATAAAGCTTAAAATATCAGTGATACATTTTTTTGACATTTTTCAATGGCAAGTGACATGGCTGACAGATATTGCAGGTACTGTAGGCTATGACTTCGTGATAACTTTTCCTTCCGTTTTCTTGGATAGAGAGCTTGTGTGGAGGAGCAGGATCTCAAGGCAGTGAGCCAAAAGACCTTTATTAAGGCATCAGCACACATACTTATAGTAAATTATCCAGATATAGTACCTTATTTGTCTACAAGCTTGCAAAACACAGTTACTAATAAACCAATAATCTAAAGGCTTATATTAAAGCTACCAAAATCAGCTTCTTGGTCATATAGTAGACGGACCGTTGTTTTTGCTCCTTGTTTTGCTGATAGCACACCTACACTGCCATCCTTGAGGCTAGCTGGCTGCTAACAAGACATCCTGTACTGTTGTTAACAAGTTGTGGAGGCCTGTTTTCTAGGACAATTACATGGGACATCTCCTTTTTTTATTTAATTACTGTATTGCTATACCTATTCTAAGTGAGCAGCCATTATTGGTTGAAAGATCAATCAATCAATATTGAACACACAATCAGAAGCAGTGCTAACACTAACAATACACACTAATTATAAACAAAATACAGTTAGTACAAAGATTCAAAATTTAACAAGTAAAGTATGGATAATTACTCTTGAGGTAACACTTGCCAGCAGACTACTGAGACTGAACATGCTCTCAAGTTGGCAGAATAGAGGGTTGCTGACAGACTCCCAACTTGGCAGGCGTCCCCACGGAGGCAACATAGGCCTCGGTGTTAGGAGTCTCACTCCCCCTCTCTGCGCACTGCCTTTTTATGCCTGGTGTATCCTGCCATGTAGGGCCAGTATGTGCCAGCAGGCAGGCTGAGGGGCGGACAAACTCCACTTTCTGTCACATAACCTTTCCTCCTAGGTGCAGAGGCGCGCATACCAGTAGAGCATCCCAGCCCTCAGTGTGAGGGTCCTGCCTTCCTCATCTTCTTTATCCTTCTCGGATGTTTAACTTTCATATTAGTTTAGAGGATGTCTGTGATTGTTAGCCACATGCGCACAGTCTTTTTCCCCATCTCCAGGGTTTTTCTGAGAACAGGACTTGCTCACAGGACCGGGGTCTTGTCAGTTCATGGTACTCATAGTCTGGTGATGTGTGTAGTTCAGTCTCTCGTTCCTTGAGATGTATCTCCTCACCTTCTGTCAGCTGAACTGCCATGACTTGCTTCATTGCTTGCGTAACCAACACACGTATCAGCCAGAGAAGACATGGAACGCAGCACGATATCCCCAGAAATGCAATAAGGAGCATGACACCCACCACCACCACCTTCCTTACACAAGGCCCAAGCTTTGGCCAAAGTCCTTCAAACAGATTGCTGCCATCATTCACGCACAGGTTCCAAGTTAGCTGGTTCAGTGTCTGCAAACTCTTGTGGATCAACTCAGAATGGTCACATAAGTCCATGCAACACATACTGTTGAAATCCTCGCACCCGTGCCCTTTTGCCAAGAGCAAGAAGTCAGCTGCAGCTCGGTTCTGTAAGGTGGCATTATGAACCGAATCCATATCCACTAGCAGTCCCGCTAGAGCAAGTGTCGTAGCATTAGTTTGCTTAGAAAGCCAGCATCCAAGCTTTGCAAGCTTATTATGAGCATCAGCTGCAGCAATTCCTGGCATAAAGATAGATGCAGCGATTATTTCACCAGGGATCCAGAATTCCACTTTGTCATCACAGTTCTCTTCAAACACATGTATTGATCTTTTGGCTCTATGGTAACGATGCATTCTCACATGATTCAAAATCATGGACACACTGAGTGTCAACACCGTTAGATGTCCAATACTGCATGGTCCTCCCTGAGCACGGAAAGCGTTCCACGCTTGATTGTCACAAATCAGGAACACTCCTCTAGGCAACCTAGTTGGAATATTTTTTGACTGGGTTTGATTTTTAGCCGTTTGATTATACCAATACGAGGCATTTTGGTAAACTGGCAATAAGGAATTAACGATCTGGGCCATGGAGACACTTCTTCCACTATAGCTGAAAGAGGTACAGCAATTCATTTTTAACAACCCCAGTAAGTTAAGTTCCTGAGATTCTCTATACTGCGTTAGGAGGTTGGAGCCTAGCACCTATGACTACCTTTTGTCGGGGTTGGTGGCATTCCATATCTTATAGCCATATACTCCATTGGCTCCAGCACCCACCTGCCACCAATGTAGACATTCCCCCGGAACTCCTATTAAGCAGGTGCTGAAGGGGCTCAGTGGTGAATTAGTTGCCAGACACGGTGTGTCCTGCCCCGTTGTGTTCGCAAGAGTTACCCAAACGTTCTTCTTGGGCTGCCTTGGAATGACCGGCACCGCTAGGCCTCCTCTGATGAGGAGTCCAGAGATGGCAAGGATAGCATAGATCAGACCCATTGCGCCGGCGCCCGCTGTGGTCCTTGATCTGTGGAAACACAAGCATACCCTCGTCCCCAGGTTATCAGCTGTACTGGTTTTCTCCACTTCCCCAACCCGGGATCCTTGACTTCTATCCAGGCCTTTTCTGGGCCGGTCTGTAGGAGGTTGAAATGTCACACCACGGGCAACTTGCCTTTGTCTTCGCGATTTAAAAAGTTCAAAACATAGAGTGCTTTGTTGATACCTTCTTGTTTTGTTTTTGTAACATGACTTTTAGAGTTCCAATGGAATGTTCCATAATTGCCTGTCCTGTGGGAGAGTGTAGGATGCCTGTAGTGTGTTTAATGCCCCATCGCTGAAAAAAAATGGTTATGGCATGGGAGGTGTAGGCTGGACCATTGGCTGGTTTTATCTGCACCGAAATGCCGAGTGTCGCAAAAGCTGCAAGAACGTGCCAATGCATATCTCGTGCCTTTTCTCCACAATGTGCCATGGCAAAAATAGCTGCAGAAGAGGTGTCCACCGACACATGGGTGTCCTTAAGCCATCCATACTCTGGAATATGAGTTATGTTTGTTTGCCAAATTTGCAAATTTTCTCAAGGCCGCGAGGGTTAACTCCCACCACAGGTTTTAATCACTGACTCGCAGTCAGGGCATGCCTGCACAATGTTGCACGCCTGATCCTGCGTCAGACAGAACAAGTGACGGAGCACGCGAGCATTCCATTGGAAAAAAAACATGGGACAGCTGAGCCTGCTGAAAGAAATCAGGCAGTGTAGCAACTCCTGCAGACCTATCTGCCCATTAATGCCCTTCTGCAATCGGCCCTGGCAAGCCTGTATGAGACTGAATATGGGTTATAAAGTACGAGTGCTCTCTTCAATTCAGCATATATACAAGTTCTGTGAGGAACATGGACAAAACTGAATTTGTGACATTCTTCAGATACAGCCTCTCAAGCTGTTCCACCAGGCCAGTGACGTACACGGTGTCTGACACAATGTTATGGCCTGGGGAAAGAGGCAAAAGCAGCGTACAGCCGCGAGCCCCACGATGTGCAGGGAGCCCTCAACCCTTTTCATCCCGCCACACAATAACTGAATTTCCTGTTCTTTCAAGTCATCAGTAAACAACATGAGAGCATTTTGTACAGGTGTGTGACTGATATGTGGATTTGGCCCAACACCTACAGAACCCGTCAGGGTGAACAGCGGGTGTCTTGGATAGTGGATGGCTATGGTGCCTACAAAGTCCACCAGAGCAACTATGAAAGATTGGCTGCTGTGTAAGAGCCAGTCAAAGTGCTCCTGTGTAACAGGCAACATAATGGTGGCCGGGTCTGCACCTTGCAATGCTCTTAGGCATGCTCATCCCCATCGCACCACCATGGCCATTATTTCATATCTGTGCATCACAGTCTTTTGAACTTGATGGGGTAAAAAAATCCACTCCAAAATTACCAGAGAGTTTCAATTCTTGGAGTCCCGTTGTCCCAGCAGGCCAAAAGGCTGGGTGCTAGACTGTATCATGCACAGGTGTATCGGCAGGCCCTCCCGTACTCTGCACCCATCGTTTGGACAGAGCCCAGGAGACCAAGGCCATCGCCTCTCGCGCTTCCTCAGTCATCTGTCATGATGAAGAAAGCACGACATCCTTAAGCAAGATAAATAGAGAGCACAGTTCCTCTGTTGTCCGGGCTAACAAAGGCCTTACCCAGTTTAGGGTGCCCAATAGCTGCTGCAGGTCATTTAAGGTGCAAACCTTTTCAGGAGTCTTAACCTTCAGAAATCTTAACGGACAGCGTTATTGTCCATTCCGTTATGCACCGCACCATCCAAGATAAAGCCATGGAGGCACAGTCTGTATTTTTATTGGAGCCGTGACAAGACCCACTGCCGTTACTGCTCGAGTCACAAATGCCACTGCCACTCAATTCTCTTTGGCTGTTGGTGAGGCAATTTAAATATCGTCCATGCAGTGATAAATCTTCGTCGACGGGTGAGCGTGTCCCCGCTGGCAAATCACTGGGGCTGTTGCACATACCTTGAGGCAGCACCGTCCAATGGTGCCTCTGGTGCGGTTCGGCAATGTTTAAAGATGGTAGCGAGAAGGCAAATCTTGGCGCATCGGCTGGATTCAGCACAATAGTGAAGAAACAGTCCTTCAAATCGGTTATCGTGAGAGCCCGGTCCCGGGACAATATAGCTGGAGATGGCATGCCCGTTTATAATGCTCCCATTGGCTCAATCACTGCATTTATCTGTCTGGGGTCTCCATTTTCCGCTCTGCTTTTTGACGATGAAGCGGGTATTCCAGAGGCTGGTGGTTGGCACTGTGTGACCAGCCTGGAGTTGCTCAGCTACGAACTGTCACAGATGTTGCAGCTTCTACTTACTTAGTATCCACCCAAACAGGATTGATGGTTTTCCACGTTAGGGTAGGAGTGTCCTGCTTTTCAGCAGCCCCTATGATAAATTTAATGTCAACCTTCACTGACCTAATACATCCTGCCCCCAAAGGGTGGGCAGCACAAGCAGCTTTATTGTGGCCATCCAACCCTCTGGTTCTACAGTCACTAACGTGTCCCAGCTCTATCAGGGGGGTGTAGTATCACCCACGCCAGTTAGGGCAGCCATGGAGTGGATGGTGGGCCACACCGAGGCTGCAAGAACTGTGACATCTGCACCACTGTGTAAAAGTCCTGTAACTATCATTGGCTGCTGCATTTGAGAGTGTTGCACTCAACATTCCAGCACGGGGTGGCCAGACCATAGCATTTGCGTCCAAAAAATCTGGGGGGTTCCTATGGATCCAGATGCACCAGTTCCACAAGAATGCCCCACTGCTGCAGTGGAGCAGGCTCTCAAGTAGACCAAATGGGCTAACTTTGTCCCATGGGGAATAAAGCAAGGGGATTTTGGTCTCCAGACCATAACTTTAATCTCCCCCTCATAGTCTGCATGAATTACTCCTAGTAGGACAAAGAGATCCCGACTCAGGCCAACGAGTGCCCGATAAGCAGGGCGCTCAACCCCTCTCCCCAGCAGATCCCATACGCCAGCAGGGAGCATCCATACTCCTGTATCTGTCAATTCTGTGTCACCAGAGGTGGCCACGTCCACTCCAGCACTCCCTGTGGTGCTGGCACAGAGCTGACCTGTGCAACTATTGGCCCCCCGGGGTTCATTTGTGTCCTCATGCAGCCCTGCCTCGCACTGCGACGGGCGTTTCTCTGTCTGGGTAATGAAGTCCCTTCTCGGTCCATCATGGACCAACACTGTCTGACATGATGTTGTCCCCTTTTACACCATGGACGCAATTCAGATGGTTTGAGTTCCTTATGCCCCCGAGGACAATTCTTCTTAATATGTCTCTTTTTTTCACTCTGAAAGCATGGTCCTATGAGTGGCATAATCTGCATGGCAGCAAAAGCCTGTGCCAGCCTTGCAGCTGTTCCTTTTTCTGGTGTTATATATTGACAGGCATGGGTCATGTCTGCTATAGTGGGATGCGGGACTCTGACCTTCAGCGCCTGAAGCGCATTCCAGCAAGGGCCATTCACATTCTGTGCAGCTATTTGCAGAAATACTAACTCCTTCAGGCCTTCCCCTTCCCCCTGCCTGTCCACCGCCTTTCTCAGGCGATCCAGAAAGTCCCTGGCCCTGCCACATCCTTGAAAAAGGTTCTAATTGCTTTGCTTCATTATCAGTGTCTTTTTAAACGCTGTTAAGCTTCTTGGTCATGCAGCAGACAGACCGTTGTTTTTGCTCCTTGTTTTGCTGATAGCACACCTACACTGCCGTCCTTGAAGCTGGCTATCTACTAACAAGACATCCTGTACTGCTGTTAACAAGATGTCCCATGTAACTGTCCTAGAAGCAGGCTTCCACAAGCTTGAACAGAGCTTCTCAGTTAGCTTGAGAATCCAAAGTTTCTTGGATAAACCTGTGTCATTAGGCTAACTGATTTTTCTTTTTAAGCATAAGTTAATCTTGTAGGTAGAGCTTCTGAAAACATTCCTGATGCTTTCATGTCAGAAACTCCATGTTTTTAACCATGGTACTTTACAGCTGTAAAGAATATGGATTAGGACAGTTAGCCTCCTGAAATGCGTGCAGATTATGTGGCCTTCCATCATCCAGCTGCTTTGAAAATGAGCTGTAAGGTGTTTAATGCAGAAGTTCAATATTGGGCAGGAATTGTTGGTTAAGTGGTGGTGGAGCTTAACCATTTTTGTGCCAATGCTTTACAGGAACAAAGAAAATTCATCACCTCTAGAATCAAATCAAACACAAGGTAAAAATAAACTGAAAAAGAGGAAGATAGCTGAAACCTCTAATGTTATCACAGAAACATTGCCATCTGCAGAATCAGAGCCTGTTGAAATTGAGGTTGAAATTGCTGAAGGGACAATCGAAGTGGAAGATGACAGCATGGAAACACTTGAAGAAGTGGCTTCTGCAGAGCAATCCATAAAGTACATCCAGACCACTGGTACGTCAGATGAATCAGCATTGGCCCTTTTGGCAGATATCACCAGCAAGTATCGTCAGGGAGAGAGAAAATGCCAGATCCAAGAAGAAGGTGACAGTGCAACTGATCCCTCGTGCAAACAGGTAGAAGGTATTGAAATTGTGGAACTTCAGCTGTCACACGTGAACAATTTATTCCACTGTGAGAAATGTAACCGTTCGTTTAAATTGTTTTACCATTTTAAGGAACACATGAAAACACACTCTACTGAGAGTTACAAGTGTGACATATGCAATAAAAGGTACCTACGAGAGAGTGCTTTGAAACAGCACTTCACCTGTTACCACCTCGATGAAGGTGGCGCCAGCAAGAAGCAGAGACCTGGCAAAAAAATACATGTATGCCAGTACTGTGATAAACAGTTTGACCATTTTGGACACTTTAAGGAGCATCTTCGGAAGCATACAGGTAAGAGCACTGTTCTGCACTTGTGCCTTTGACTCCCGCACTTAGCATGTTTCGGTGAAGTAGAGAATATGCTGAAGGGAGGCACGAGAGCATTATTGGTACTATTTGCCTTCTAGCTAAGCTTAAATGTTGATTACTTCCCCCTGCCTCCTTATAAATTGTGAGGAATAGATGTCATGGCAATTTTTATTTTACATTTTAAGCTGTTCAAAATTGGCACCTTTGAAAAAGAAAGCCCTAATGATACTTTTTGCCCAGGTATATTAAGTTTTAAAGATATTTTTAATCAGTTCTTGAGGCATGTTTGCATCTTAAAAGGCTTAACTGAGGAGCTGCTATTTGTTTTCACAATTATATATATAATATATATATATTATTAATATTTTTTTTTGTTGAGATGAGATCTGAATTGTGAGTTTATTAATGCAATGCAGTTTGGAGGATTTATGAGCAAATGCTTATCAATGCACCAGGCATAAATTACTCACCTTACAACTTTATCTTGAGCCAGCTTGTTTGAAACTTTCATTATTGCTCTGAATATCTCCCATACACTTTTTTTTTGGTTTGTTCATTTGTTAATTATCACAGCAAAATATTTCTATCAACTG
>VWPW01014191.1:0-10765 GCA_013389825.1 Crypturellus undulatus
TGATTCTATGATTCTATGAAAAGTCTGACAATATGTAAGGAGAAAAAAACCCACTGAACTTAAAGCTTCTAATTTGAAGGATATATGAATCCTATTCAAGGATAATATTCAATGATATATTAATACTATTACCAGGACACAGAAAATTCAACACACTCACTCAATGCTTTCGGAAAAAAGATGCAGACAAATTTGAGAGGTCAAGGGACAGCAACAAGAAAGTCCAGATACTTAAAAATGGTGACACATTAAAGAAGATCTGAGGAGCCTCAACTCATGTTAAAGACTAGACCTATAAAACTCTTAGTTAAGATTATACTCAGCTGTAAACTTCTTAAATTAATCGAGTTCGGGCACTTCTGTCAGTAAAGGCCACCAGGGCACTGCTCTGCCGGCCCAGGGCACTCATGCTCAGAATGGTCCCGGGCACATTACAAAGTCGAGCGGCAGAGTGCGTTGCCAACAGGGCAAAGGGCTTCCCCTTATAGAAAGGGGGAATAAGCTTTATTGCTTATCTTACATCTATGCTGTTTAAAAACAAGATAGTTTTATTTAGCCTCTTATTTTTCTGTAGTTCAGCCACAGTGGCCAAAATGTACCCAGTGGATGCCCCACCCACTGGGAATTTATAACTTCAGCTACAACACGGAGCCAGAGGGCAGCTGTGATGATTGCTGGTGGCCCCTGTATTGACTCATCACATCCTCATGTGCCCACAAGCCCAATAACACAAACCATCTGGGTCTGGGTGGCTGAGAAACCCTGGGCTGGGCCAGCCCTTCTTGAGCTTCAGGGAGATCTGGTGAGGAGGACACACTGGTACTGCTGGCTTGGTCCCAGTTCGCTGATGTTGCCCAAAAGATACTACTGACATCAGATTCTGTTCCTGGATAAGCCCTGCTAAATGTTTCCATCAGTCAAGCTGAGGTAGCTGCATAGAGTATGTTCAGTCCTGCCTGGACACTGCAAGGCATGGGAGTGGTAACATAATTTGTTTGAAAACTGCTTTGAGATCCTTGAATCTAATATTAAAGTGCAAAGATGTTAATTACAAATGTGGATCTGCTGACCACCTCTGAGCACACAGAATGTAGCTCCCTTCCGCTCCAGGCTCCTCCAGGCCAGAGCTGTGTGTACAGCACAGATTTGTGACGTCAAGGGTCCTGGAGCAGTAGGGAAGGAATTGCAAAGCTCGTAGTTGCCATCAAGGGAGGACTGGGAGCCCCCAAAGCAGCACGTTCTCCAACTACAGACTAGTACCATTCATCACACCAGTGGACAGAGTGGACGTGTGCGCCAAGGGGGCTGCAGCCCGTTCTTCTTCCTACGCTAGAGGCAGGGTCTTTGGGGGCTAAGCCCTCTTCATGATCTTATCTATCTACCATGACTGCCCTCCCTAAAGCTCTAAACTCATCCTCTAAAGGGAGCTCTGCAGTTGGAAATTGCAGCTACGCATGCAAAAGAAACCTTACACAGACTCTCCAAGCATGTTCTCGAAAGGGAGCTTCCAGTTGGATTAGTCAGCCAGTTGCCTGGGCTCTCGGAAGGTAAAACGCACTTGTTCAGAATCTCCATCCCTGGCTCGGCTGTCAAGTGCCCAGCGCTTTTTCTTATTGCAGAATTTAAAATATGTTTGCTCTCAGCCACGACTTGGATCTCCTAAAGCTCAAAGTAAAATACATCCTCTCAGTTTAAAGAATCAAAAGGAACAGACATAACTAAAAGTTCCCACAGCAGTAAAAATGTAATAAAGAATAAATGTTGTAAGTAGAAATTAAATAAACCAATGCACTACCTTTTCTATAAGCGTACATCAAAAAGAAAGCAAAAGGACTTAACTTACAGCAAAATAACAGGAACGCTAGCAAATTTGTATTAAAAAAAAACATCTTTTCTTTTTTCCCTTCAGGAAGCTAATGGAAGTATTTTGGTTTTCAGATAACAGAGAGGAAAAATTCTCAAGGAGACAAATAAAAGGATGTAGGCAACACTACATATGCAAAGAGAATTCTCAAATGTTGGCCTCGCTGACAGGCCCTGAGGGTGCTGGGGGATTAAATTGCACAATGTGCAAAACTATTTATAGGCTCCGCTGTGAGGTAGAAAACAAAAACCTATGCGAAATAAAGCTATTTCTTATTCACTTGTTGGTAAAACATGTGAAATCAGTCTCCCAATTATTTTTAACATTAAAATGTTGCTTTATTGTGAGCTAACTGAGAAATAAACAAAGTCTTGCGAAGGCATTACATGGGGAGATTAAGGGAGAAACAAAATTCTTTCAGTGTTGGAGTCTGAAATAAGCATTTCATTGCCTACTTAAACAAAATACGTTTCAGATGTGTTAGTCACATGGTTTCAATTGATTTAATGACCTATTCAACTTAACTACCATTTCTTTTCAGCACTAATTACTCTTCAGCATATGCATTCTGTCATAACAAGATTTTGCTAACATTCAGATATTTCCTGGATAGTTTGGAAGCCTTTCTATAACTAAGCCAGAAGCCTAGAATGTATATTCAAAAATCAGAGTACTATAAAACTAACCTGCCGACAATGTATTTCCAACACACAGATTGAAGGACAGAGAAGGAAGGAAATAGAAAATTAGCAGAACATTTCTCATAGTCTAAAGTCTATTTTCTTCATCAAACAACCAGCTCTATTCATATTCATAGAATCACAGAATCATCATGGTTGGAAAAGACCTTCAAGATCATCGAGTCCAACCATAGACCCTTCAACACCATCCTGCTAAACCATGTCCCTAAGTACCTCATCTACATGTTTCTTGAACACTGTCAGAGATGGTGACTCCACCACTTCCCTGGGCAGCCTGTTCCAAGGCTTCACCACTCTTTCTGTGCAGAAATTCTTCCTAATATCTAACTTGAACCTCTCCTGGCAAGTGAGGCCATTTCCTCTTGTCTTAACAGTAGTTATTTTGGAGAGGGATTGACTCCTGCCTCACTACAGCCTCCTTTCAGATAGTTGTAGAGAGCGGTAAGGTCTCCTCTGAGTCTCCTCTTCTCTATACCAAATAACCCCAGCTCCCTCAACCACTCCTCATAAGGTCTGTGCTCCAGCCCCTTCCCCAGCTTCATTGCCCTTTGGACACGCTCCAGCACCTCAATGTCCTTCTTGCAGTGAGGGGCCAAAACTGAACACAGTATTTGAGGTATGGCCTCACCAGCACTGAGTACAGGGGGACAATTGCTTCCCTGGTCCTGCTGGCTATATATTCTGAAAAAATGCTCTTCTTTACTGACAAAGGACAGTCCACTGATTTCCTCTCATAAGAAATTTAAATTTCTTAAAACTCAGGAGAAGTTTCCATACAAGATACACTGAATGTTTTGTTATCTGAACTCAAAGATGGTGCCTGGTCGGCCAAGTAGTTAAAAATATAAAGCATCACAACGTCAGTAAAGCGAAGGGGCAGGACACACGCGGACCCACGAGTGGGCAGGCGCAGGACTGGGAGGAGCTGCCGGGCCAGGCTGCCAGCTCCCAGGTGAGCCGCCCCAGCTCGCCTGCCTGCCACTTCCCAGGCCAACACTTGGGAGAATCAACTGCTCTCTCAACTTCGCTCTCCTTTGCCTCCTTCGTGAACTTAAAGGACCCAGGTCACTGATGTGCTCCCAGGAGCCTGCAGAAAGGATGTATTTGTTGAAGACACCTGGACACAAGGTCTCAGGCCTAACTAACAATTCTGAATAATCACCTGGAAGACACAGAAGATTTTAATAATGATTCAAGCAGAGGTAGGATTTAACCTGTTCAACCCACTTGTACTTTATAGAGAGGATCACTGACATTTATGTTCTACAGAGAGAAAATCTAGCTGGACTTGGATTTGATCCCCTTATTGCATCATGCCTCAGAGATTAAGAGACTGCTTCTGTTCCTAGAACAGTTCAAAACAGTCCCAAACCAAGTTTTGTTGGGAGATGTTACAAAAGATCATCAAATTAACTCAAAGCATATATAAAAGAAAGACTGCAGATGACTTTCAGCATAAAAAAAAACAAACACAAAAATTAAAATTACATGTCAGAGCATGAAATACTTTCAGCCTTTGATTTTTTGTATTGTCTTAGTCCCTCGAGTCTTTTAAAATGTCACAACTACCTCCATGCTCAAGAAGCTGTATTTCAGACTCTCAATCAGAATACTCATAGGTAAAACACTTCCGAGTTAGCCTTCGCCTCTCACATCTAATTATAAATTATATTTCCAGACAGACTTAGTGAGAGCTTTTATCATTGATTTAGCAAAGTGGAAACTGAAAGAAGAATGCAGAAATGGAGGAAAAAAAAAAAAGGCACAATTATAATGGAATATTCTCTTACTTAGGCCACACATCAAGAAGTCTCTTCAAACAAATCCTGGCTCGGTCACCTGAGCAAAAGACAGAGGTCAGTCCTTCAAGGCCTTTCACAAGGTAAGAGAGGCCGAAGAAGCAAGTTTACAAAAAGGCTTGCAAGCAATGAAGAGATTCATGAAGGGTACCACATGAACAGGTGATCTTTGCTTTTGGTATACAACCATGCAAGAATTGCTCTGGGTTGGATTAAATTGCCATTTAATGCAGAAAGCTAATAATAGGTTAGTATACCTAAGACCCTCTGTGAAAGTGAAGTTCTGCACAGAATATTTGGGATATTTCATCAACCATTTGACTCATTCTTCTCAACACAGGCCTCTGGCAGCAACAGGAAGAGGAGCAGATCCTCTTTACAATAGTTTTTCCTGGCCTTCTCTTTTGTAATCCCAACATTTTTCACATAACAGTTAGCCTATAAGCCTATGCTTCTTTTTTTAATCTCCTGATTCCATAATAAGGATACAAAGATGCCTAGGTTTTGTGTCTATAGCTGTATATATGTATTTTGTGGGATCAGAGATTATAGTGGGCTATAATTTCACAGAATTCTTGTTCTGAAGAGTCCTGGCAAGGAAAGTTTCATTTCATTCAATCTGTTGACAGTCTGAAAGGGCCACTCACAAAGCTGCAAATGACTTTTTGGTATTTGACTGCAATGATGAGCTAGCACTGAGAAGCACATTGGAAAGAAAATTGCAAAGAATATTCAAAAATATATCAAATTGAGTGAAAAGTTACTGTATACTTCCACACATTCACAGATGTACACAAAAAATAAACCCTCTCTAACTTCACAAAATTTTTAAAAATTGGGAAAAATTACATAATGTTCCATAAATATACAAAATATGGGAAAAAAAAAGGGATATTTCTTTTTATAATTCCTTACACACACACACACAAAAAAATGACACAGGTATCAGTCTGAAGTTAAAGTTCTTTTTTAAGTCAGAAGAATGCAAGGTTAATTTAAATTTTCCTTATGTTCTGTGAGTTGTTTAAAGTTGCGTTTAAAGACAATTCTCAGAACAGGAAGTATTTTGACCTGTTCATCAGAACTTTAAATCCCTTCCTTCAATAACTAGTATGAGACCATTTTAAATAAAATGGAGGAATGCAGATCAAGGTCGCAGACACCTCAAACACAAAGTATTTGAGTCATCAGACTCTTCTGGAGGGGCACTTTTAACATCAGTCAAACAGTATTACTTAGACATCAACGGTATCAAGGCAAGCAGTTAAGGTTTTGCCAATGGGTGCTCTTACCATGTTGTCTCACAGTCACAGACTTATTTGCCTGTGCCTATCAACACATCTCTATAACGTCCTCAGGAAGGAACAAACTTTAAGCACATGATCTCTTCTCCCCAAAAGATCCTGCATAAACTTTTTGAGGAAAAAAAAATAGTGTTAAACTTTTTCAATCTATCAGTGTCTGTTAAGCAAAGATGTCACGATTTTTGTCATCATGCAGCTCTTCCTCTGAACTTCTGCTATCCGATCTTTTAAAAATTCATCACATTGGTGTCTCAGGCTGGAGCCAGTGAAGAAACCCAGCCTGTCTCACCCTCCCTGTCTTGATAGCTGTCCTTCCCCTTCACTGTTGAGATCCACATTTAGCTATGGATGAAAGTGGCAAATGATTCCAGATAGATTGGCATTAGAAGGACAAAGGAAAACCTTGACAAACTGATCAGGAAAACAACAGAAACGGAGAAAATATCCTATGTTTTATTTGGAGATGGAAGTGAGCATGGAACGGAAAAGTATGCAAGTGGATAAAATAATGAAACAAAAAGATCTTTTCCATAATAATATGGAAAAGATAATACAGATAGCTCATGTATTTGTAAGACTAATCTTACAAAAACAATTTCATTAAAAAAAAAGAGAGAAAAAGATAATCATCATGATTCTGTGTTTGGGAACTACACTAACAGAATAATGCTCTGCATAACCATTTTTCTTCTGCCCAAATATTTACATTTTTATTAGTGGAGAGTAACCCATACTCTTCCCTCCCTGCATTAAAACATCACCATCAAATTACACAAAAAGTCATGGCTAACTGGAAGCAGCTGCTAAGTCACTTGCATCTCCATTGCTTTGTAATACCCACCAATAACTCAGGATCATCTTACATCTGCTTCCCTTCTACATCAAAGTAGGAATAGACAGTTAGTAAGCAAAGTTGTCATATAATCTAGATCTTAGAGAGACACAGAAAGTGATCCAGTACTGCTGCAGATGTTCCCCTCTGTACAGGGAGGAACTTTAACATTCTTGGAGCCAGAGTCTCCAGATGTCTCCTCCAAAATTATTATGAACAACCAGAAAGTTTACAGGAGATGACCTAAAAATTCTTTTTTTTCCTAAATACATCACACAGTTCTTGCCCAACATATCAAGTATCTCCAATATCCACAGGGAAACTGTGCAAAATAAATATCATAGATTTTCTGTCTTAACATAAACATGCACAAATAGAGCAAACCAAAGCAAAAGCATCCCAGAAGACCCCCCACATAGACCACCACTTCTGTGTCAGAGGCACCTCTGGAATCACCAGCAGTGCTGAAGCCACCAGGCTGCACTGTCTCTTGCTGCTGCCAAGCACTCTGCTCAGAGGCTCTTGGTATGTCAAAGCAGGAGCTTACAGGTCATGGTAATGCTCATCACAGCAGAGATATTATCCAGGCAGGCCTGATAATGCAAAATGAGATAGAGAATTCAATGTACTAAAACTTCATGAAAATCAACTCCAACACAGACTTTCTACCAACATTTTCTAGATCATTCTAAAAACAATTGCATCTACTTTACTTTCTCCAAAAAAACCCTCAGGACACAAAGAGAAACTAGGATATATGATTCACAAATCCAAACTTTCAAATCATATGTTATTATAAAAGAACTTGGCAGGTTTTAATATTATCAAATTAATCAAATATTTTCTCATTGCTCTTGAATGAATGCAGATACTGTAATCTAATTAAAATTCAAACAAAACAGATTTTACAGAGAATCCCAGTTTCAGTGATTACAGTATTTTATTCAACGATTCGAATCAATTCCAATGGGAAACCTGCAACCAGGATGATTGAACATTCATACAGGCTCTTCCCTCTCCCCCCGTTAAAGTCACAATTTTATGAAGATTTACATACCCAAAACAGGTTCAATCCGGACAGTATTTCTTGCTTTCCTTACCTCCTGCCAGAAACTTTTCTTCTTCTTTAAACAAAGAGCTATTACTTTTCCTAATGGAACGAACATTTCCAAAGCCACGGAAATCTAGCTGCAATTAGGTAATATAAATCAAACCACAGTAATGAAGCACTCAGATGACCCAGTTTTCTAACCAAGGCATCAGGAAGGTTCTACGGAACCATTTTCAGGGATTTCTAGTACCAGCATACAATGTCCTTATCTGTCAGGGATAGAATCAGACAGACAAATCTTCTCCCTTCCCACAAAAAGATTTTATAATTCTTCTTTGTGTGTGTGTGGGGGGGGGGGGACAAACAACACACACAAAACAAAACCAAAACACTACCCATGAAAACTAAAAGCCATGGTCTACCGGGAAATGGAAATCATTCCAGGTTTACTTGGAAGTCAATCATCTTCCAAGAGACAGCATCACCAAAGCTAAGGATAATCACTTTGCAGACAGAAAAACCTTAAGTTCTTGACCTAGTACAGGGGAGTAAGGTCATAAATCAGGACTTTCAGCTGTAATCAGGACGAGCTACTTCCCTGCCAGCTGTTTTGAACAAATGAATGTCTCTTGTTTGCACCAGAAGTCTCAATTTTGTCCAAATTGGTAGCATATATCTATGAAAAATGCAGACTGCGCAAAGTTTCAGACTGAAAAAGGTTATTGGAAAATTCTTCACTGGTTCAATATCATCCAGTATTAGCTGGTAAATGACAAGTTGAAATAATGGCAAACTATTTTGGATAATCCATCATGCATGTCAGAAAAGAATACAATGAAAGAAATTTCAAAATTGTTCTAGCCCAATATTCTTCTCTGAATAAGCATCAGGGACTTGATATTGGCCAACTTCTAAGTTGTTGTTACATGATTGCATCCATCAGTCTCCCAATGTTTACCACCTCTATATTCTTCTGCCCTTTACGAGCCAAAAATTCATCTTTTTAATTTGAGACAGAATAATGTAAGGTTTGTAACCAAAGACAAAAGACTGCCAAGAGCTATGATTTTCTTATTAATCCAGAGATGGAAAAAACAAAGATTCAATCACCCACCTCCAGGAAGAACTACTCTTAATTCACAGATCAAGCTTCACTTCCCCATTCCCTCTCTGTTTCTATACTACCAGAGAACAAAAGCTGCTGGTTGCACTAAGGTCACAATAGTACCCTCTTAATAGAGAAATAATTTAATATTGCCCCTCAGATGTAAACTTAAGGTTAAGGTACTAATTATTTTTTTAACGTGGAAGTGTCAACTTAGAATGACAAAGAAATGCACAAAGTAACTCTGCACTTCAACGGCAGTAACTAGGGGTAGACAAAGTCCTGAAATAATATAGATTGGCACACTGTACTGTCAGGATCTACATAATTTATAGTTTCAACAACACTGCAAACTCCAGAGGCTATCAGCAGTATGGGGCGGAGAAAAAAAAAAAAAAAAAAAAAATTCAATGCTGTTTAACTTTTGTCTGAATATCTCTGCAGGAAAGCTTTCCGTTCAGGAAAGAAAAGGCTGGAATCTCTTCTTTATGTAGTAGTATTTAATATGCCATATACACAACTTCCAGAACGTCTGCGTGATTTAGAATCCTAAATTGTTCCTTTTTCCTTCTGCAAAACCATACTTTCCTCTTAGGTCTTTTACACTAAAAAAGTTAGCTACAGAGGACTAGCCTGTTAAAAGAGATGGGCTCTTTGTATGAGGGGTATGACTCAAATAACCCTGTAAAAATAAATAAATAAATAAGCAAGCACACAATTCTGTCCTGCAACACAAAACAGCGGCACTAGGTAGTACTATTGGTGAAATCTGAGAATTACAGATGATGTTCATCTGTGACAGGGAATCTTATTTTGCTAATGTTATGAAGGTAGCACATTATCAGCACAACTGCAATCACCCCGATTGTGCAACTGTGAGCCATCATCTGCGAGGCGGCCACATGCTTCAGTAACTGGAAAACATTCAGTCTAGACCTTTATCAGAAGATGATCGGAACAATAATAAGAAAAACACAAAGATTTATACATCCATTTAATTAAAATTGTTTGTTCTTTATAACTGTATGCACTTGACCACACTTGGGCAAACAAATCAGCTCCATTCCATCATTCCATCACTGTTTAAATAAATTGCCCACGTCAAGCAAAAAAAAAAAAAGAAACCACTTGTTATCATAACTTTAGATTGAATGATAAAAGTTTTTCTTCAATAGAATTAGAAGGAGGAGGCAGGGCTGTAAGTTGCCTTGCAACCATGGACTTCAGGAGGGCCAACTTTAGCCTCTTCAGAGACCTCCTCAGAAGAATTCCATGGGCCAGAGGTCTAGAAAGAAGGGAGGCCCAAGACAGCTGGCTAGTTTTCAAGTAGCACTTCCTCCACACCCAGCAACAGTGCATCCCTGTGTATAAGAAGTCAGGCAGAGGGGGCAGGAGACCTGCGTGGATGAACAAGGAGCTTGTGGCAATGCTCAAGCAGAAGAAGGCAGTATACAGAATGTGGAAAAAAGGACAGCCCCCCTGGGAGAAACACAGGAAAGTTGTCAGAGAATGCAGAGATGCGACAAGGAAAGCTAAGGTGTGTTTGGAACACAATCTGGCAAGGGATGTTAAAAATAACAAGAAAAACTTCTACAAATATGTAAACAGTGTGATAAACAGGAATGTAATCCGTGAAAAAAGCGGTTTGTGCTAATGAACAAATGTGAAGGAGTACAAAAAGTTCTGTAAACAAACTGTCGGAAATGAAAACAACGGGACTCAAAAACTCCTTAACTTTAAGGAGGGGAAAAGTTCACTGAAGGGAAAAGTTCAGTGAAGAAGAAGAGGAGCCTTCATCCAGAAGACCACCAGGGGGGCTTAAAAGACCCCCCAGCAACAAGGAAGGACATGCGCAGAAAAGGAAGAACTTTCGGGAAGGACATGCGCAGAAAAGGAGGAACTTCCGAGAAACGGAGATAAGAAAGGGATAAAAAAGGTGCTTCAACGGGCTATAGGCGTGCCGTTGGTGGAGCAGAGACTCCCCGTCCGCTCAGTGCTGCTTGCTTGCTATTTACAATAAAGCATACTGGCAAATCAATTGGCTCAGAGGATTTGTCCATTTGTAACATGAATAAATANCAAGAACAGCAAAAGGAAGATCAGGGAAAA
>VWPW01014193.1:8035-21656 GCA_013389825.1 Crypturellus undulatus
GGAGTCTCAATGATGTGGGCAATTTCTAACGTGTTTTGGGTATCTAATTCTGCAATCTTTCTGATATCCTGCTGATTCCAGCTGCATTCGCGCCGGCACCAGGGCCGTCCTGCCCCTCGCGGCTCTCCGAGGGCTCTCCCCATGCCAGCACCTCGGTCTGTCCCCACCGCAGAGGCGCCTCTGTCCTGGCACCTCCGCAGCCTCGACGCTGTTAAAAGAGCTTTAAAAAATGCATTTTAGAGAGTTAAATGCGATATGCTGGGTCTTAAATCGCCGAGATCACAGCATCATCAGGAAGGCTGTTACGTGGATAGCTAAAACTGCTGACTTTCAGTAATTTGATACAAAACAAATTCCATGCCACTAAAGTAATAGTGAAAACAGTCGAGAGAATAATGGTATGGAAAAATATAAAACCCGCCAATCCTCCTTTCCCTCAGGTTTTCCAACCACCTGCTGGCAAACCGCATTATATGGATTTTTGTTTTTTAAATATAAAAGCCCTGTGAGAAACAAATTAAATCAAATCCGAGTATCCTCAGTACTCCGACCGCCTCCGTGGGCGCAGGATTTCCGCGGGGCTGCTGCAGCGCACGTGGCCGCGGCAGCACGACGGAGCGGGGATGCAGGAGCGTCCTCGGAGCCGGCGCTTGTGGAGTCACCCGGAACCAGGGAACGCTCCGAACGCTGCCGGCCTGAAGAAGCAGCGGAGGGTTCGGATTTACGAGGGGATGGAGCCCGACGCGCAGTGTGACGGCTTCTGTGCACAGATGGCACCAAGAGTCCCCTCCATTCCCGCTCATTAAAACAACCATGGCAATGGGTGCGCGTCTCTCTTCAAGCCTGGCATCCTCACAACGCACATTGGCGCGGCACCGCTGTACGAATACGGGTAAATAATAATGGGAACGTATTTCTGGCGTGCAAAGGGCATTTGATATTAGCCTTACCTGCTTCCCGAAATAACAGCAGGGAGAAATCTGTTAACTCCCGGTGAATGGGATGATTTAGCTCATTTGAGCAGGAGGTTCATTAGCGCTCGTGCCGCACGCGCCCAAACCGGGTCACCGCGTCGCGCGGTCCCCAAACCCGGCCCGCTCGGAGCCGCTTCCCGCGAATGGGAATGTGATCCGCGTCCATTATTTATGAGGCCGGGCTCCCGGCCCTCCGCGCCGCATCCCGGTAATGACAGGGATCTGTCAGCGTAGAATTGTATTTCTCAAAACAATAACCGCGGTTCCTGCAAATGTCAATATGTCAATTGAGGGTAACACATCTCTCAATAAACCAATATTTTGTAAAAACAAAACAAAATCTGAAAGAAAAAGGGAAAAAAATATAAAAAGAAGGCAAAAAAGTCACGCGCGGAAAACGGGAATTTGAGCGCGCCGAGCGCCAAGCTCCTCCCTTGCAACCCTGGGCCGGAAAATTCATTCTTCCTGCCAGATGGTGGAGACAGAAAAACACATTTTTCTGAATTACAATTCTTGAAGCCTTCACTATTTTATTACTTAATATTCATGAAATGCCCTAAGAGAGGAAAGAAGAGCCTTCACGGCAGGTGAGGAGCTGACGCTACAGCAGAAATGAAACCCAAACTCAAAGACATCCCAGGTATAGACAAATTAAAGGGCGTTGCATTTCTCATAATTTTCCACAGAAAAAGTTGGAAGTTCTAATCGATATAACAAGGGATAGGCCCTGAAATTGTGTTAAAATATATCCCACAACCACTTGACAGAAGACGACTGCAGAAACATGATGTCTTACTTCCAAGGCTGCAAAAGGCTGCCCGGCCAACCCTCCTTTCCTCTAAAACTCCATAATTGCCCAGAAATCGTCTCTTTTTTGAGCTTGTCCTGCTCGGTCCAGGGCAACTTCACACCGTTGGGTTCCTGCAGGGCCCAGGTTGCAGAGGAGCGTCACAGTGGGGCAGGACTTCCCTGGGACACGGCAGCAACTTCAACTCATAGGTAGGAAATACCCCAAAGTTTTCGAGGTGGTGTTTAAATTATCCAAAAGTTTAGAGGTGAATTGCATTTTCTGAAATTCTACTGAAAAGAATCCAAGTAAAAGAAGAAAGCCAGACGGGAACCATGCAGATGTGTCTGCTGGGAACGGAAGACCAAGAGAAGACTTTGTTGGTGGAATGTATGTGTAAAGATTTAAATTGATCTAAAATACAACACGAAGAATATTAAGAGCGCTAAAATTTACCTTCCTGCAATAACTCTGTTGGGAGCAGGGAAAATCAGCCTGTTTGGAGAGCCCAAATTTGGCCACTCGGTGTCATCCTGGAACACTCAACAGGCACCGGGATGGCAGGTTGCCCTCCCAATGCCCATCCCAGCGGGTCAACGCAGCAAACCAGCTTCCACTTTTTTCAAAGAATTGTCTCTACAGCGATATGTTCTTTTTGGAGAGACTTCCCCAGAAAATGCCAGTTCCTGGGGTTCAGCAGAGATCACCAAAACCGAGAGGTCTCATTGAGGAGGTAACTCAGTGGCCATCGCAGCCTCCCGCCACACCGTGCAGCACCCAGGCTCAGCAAGACACGCGCAAAAAGGGGGATTAAACAGTTTGTACACGCTCAAAATGCATCATCTCCGACTGCCACCGGGCATTGCTTAGGTGAGTAAATAGGAATGCAGCATGGAATTTCAAGAGTAATATCTGCGATGAACAGCACACGAGCTACAGCACTCGGGTGGGTTAAGCTATGGCAGAGTCTGAAGAGAGAAAGAGCAAAAATGGGAAACTTGTAAACTCGAAGGATGGACAAGAGCAGGCGCCTGTACGCAGAGCAGGAGGAGGAGAAGAAGGAAGAAGAGGAGGAGGAGGAGGAAGAGGAGGAGGAGGAGGAGGAGAAGGAGGGCTCTCTTCCTCCAGCCCTGCACAAGCCGCGGAGCAGCAGACCTGAGCAATAATTAGCTCATTTCTTTGCCACGCAGTCAGGAGAGGGAAATACCCATGTTAGGGATCTCCTCTAGAGAGAGGATGGATATAAACAAGAGAACTTGAGAAATTAATGTGCTATAAACAACCCAAACCAGATGGAGAGAGCTGAGATGCACAAAACTGAGAAAGCTAAGCTATCTACCAGTATATATAATATTATTTAAAAAGCACCCCAAAGCAGCAAGTGCTGCTCAGGTATGAAAAACATGGAACAAAACATGAGAATTTTAATATATTATTTTCTATTGGGAAGAGGACAAAGGAGTTTTCTCCACTGCAGGGACCCACCTGGCTGAAGAGATGCAGAGAAACCACTGGTGCTTTTGGGCAGAAAACCTTAAAACTCATCACTCCTTACCCATAACGAATGCTGGAAAACTAAGAAAAACAAACAAACGTCCCCAAATATTTGTGTAAGTCCAAACCCCATCTATGCGGGGAAGCTGATTCCTTGCAGCACGTGCCCTCCGCAGCAGCAGGCCCTGTGCCGACCCCGGCATCGTCCGTCTGTGACGGCAGGTCGGCAAAACGCCACCTGCCCTCCTATCGGCACTGCTAAAATCCTATTTTCTATCCCCTTCCCTCTCCTCTCCCGGCTTTCTTTGCTCGCACACCTCAAACAATATTGACGAAATTGTATATTTTCCTCACCCCGCTCTCACCACCCTCGTGACCCCCAAACGAGCCTCTTCACGACCACAGCACCACAATGAACGCCCCCAAAGTTCTCAGCTGCTGCATTTTTGGGCTCATTTTCTCCACTTCTTCCTCCCCAAACCCAGTTGGGTCCTCCCAACACCCAACTGGGCGACAACCTCCCCTTTCACCCGTTTGAAACAGTCTCTTTGCAGCACCCGCAAGGGCCGCTGAGCATCCGGCTCCGGATTTATCCCGGGACAAACGGGAGCCCCAAGCGCCAGCACCCCTCCCCGCCGCGCGCTCCCGCCGCATCCGCTGCAAACCTATCAATCCCCGGCAAACTTATCATAAAGCAATCACAGCTTAATTAAAGCCGCCGAGAGGTCAATATGTTCATACGCGAGATGATTCACTATGATGTCACTTGGGTGCAATCAATTAAAATGCACAGTATATTTTTTAAATGGGAAAACCCGAGCGGGGAGCCTGTTGTCTACCCAAAGGTTTTCGCATGCTTTAAAAGCTTCATTTAAATATTTTTTTTCCTTATTTATATGCACAAAAGTAATAGTTATATCAGATATTCATAGGTGATTTAGATGATTGATACCAATTTCTCTTCATAATATGACTAGCAAATAAAAAACACTGCAGTTCTAATACAAAAAAATAACATGTGACAAGGTTTCCTAAAACATTTCTATTTTGGACCTCACAAGCTAAATTGCTTTTGCTGGCCCCTTCCACCTCTCAGCATGGTTGACAGACAAATTGATCGAAACATCGGAAAATAATATGCTTGCAAAATTTCTCTGGGTGAGTTTCCAGTCTTTTGAATTTTTCATACCAGAACAAAATGAAAGATTGCCTCCTTGATTTTTCCTCCATTATGCGTCCCCATCTTATGTACTACAGGAACATACAATACTTCAAATAGCAGCAATACATTGTAAACAAAATGTATAACATTTTTCATAGAACACCCAAGCCGTATGAAGTTAAAAGACTGGGTAGCAGGCATCTTTGCCCTGCAGATTATGTTGTTCAATTATAATGAATTCATACATTTGAAGTTGCCTTAGGGCCTCTCATTAGACTTAGGGGTGTTTATTACAGGAAATATTGCTTGTATCATTTAAGAAGCAAGAAGGCTGGATGATTTGATTAGAAATGTTGACAGTTGAGGTGTGTAAAAAATATGTCATTCACCCACATTTTCCCCCACTTTAATATCAGGATCCTTCATTTTTTATGAATTCCTTAACCCCTTCCTCCCTGCTCGGCGAGCGCTCCGGTTTCCCAGCGCGTTCCCAGAGCGGATTCCTCAGATGGGGAAGGGGGGAAGGTGTTGGGGGCATTGCCCCGTGCGCGGGCATGCAACACGCAGCATGCAAGCTGCATGCAGCATGCACACATGCAGCATGCACGTATGCAGCCTGCAACACACAGCCTGCACCATGCACCATGCACGTATGACGCTTGCATGCAGCATGCAACACACAGCATGCAACATGCAGCATGCATGTATGCAGTTTGCACGCAGCTTGCATGCACGTATGCAACCTGCATGCACGCAGCATGCACCACACACTGCTCCCCACACCCCTCCAGCCCCGGCCCAACACTTAAATTAACTTTATTGTGGTGCAGCAAAGACAGAGTCTCATACGTTTAAATTTACACCTCTTGAAACTTAACCAAATTATTTCCCCCAATACTGCACATGAAAACCTGCTAAGTAGTTCATTCTTCTTTCTTTCTTCTTTTTTTTTTTTGGTCCAAATTAAACAAGCCCTCAGAGATTATCTTGCATTTAAACCATCAGCAGCATTGACTGAGTTTAACGGTTGAATCAGAAAGCTGTAGAAAAAAAAAAAAGAAAGAAACAAAAATCATGTTCCTTGTACTTTTATTTTCTCCCCTGGCAGGGCTGATTTCTCCTTGCTTTGCCTTACACTTGCCAGAGGTAACATAGAGCACAGGTAATTCCTACCCTATGTAAACCCATCTGTAAATTTGCTTCCCATGATCTGTAATTTGGAAAAAAAGCAATTCCTTTGTGCACTGCGCCTCGTGACACCCGGGGGCCCGAGCACCAGCCCCTCGGAGGAGCGAGCAGCAGTTCTGGCGACACGGAGGGAGCAAGTGGCTACCCCGATGTCTTCCAGGGATCTCAGGCCCCTACGGCCCTCAAGAGGAAAGCACCGAGTCTTGAAGTTGCACATAAAGTAACGTGCCAGAATACTGATAGTAAGTATTTAATCTGATATTTCCATATGTGCTGTTAAAACAAGATAAAACAAATAATGGTGGATGCAATTAGTTGAAAATACATGATATATAACACTAACCCGGGAAGGTTTCCTCTGGTGTTTGCCATTCCATCCTTTCTGCACAACCTGCAGAACAGGGGCAGCTCTCAGCCAAATTTCACTTTCCACCAGCACGTCAACAACAAAGAGAGACTTAAAATCTAAGTTCAGCGGGTGCTGCTCACAACTGGTTAAACCGCTTATGAAAAAGGTGCTAATACAGAGGTACACACGACTAATCACCTTGCGATTGATTTGAGGAACCCGCACGGCTTGACTGGAAACCCACATTTAATTCCACGGAGAATGTCCCGAAACGCAGTTGCTAACTGCACAGGCTGCGGATTTTAAGGATTAAATTAAGGATTTTGAGGCCGGTTTGGGTTGGGACTGCACCATTTGCATGCAGCAGCACCTCTGCATCAACTCAACGCGGAGCGCTTCAAGGGTTCCCCATCTGCATTTAAAGATGCTTATATCTCTTAAAATACTTACCTAAATACTTCAGGGTGTTTAAACTGCAAGCTGCCTCCTATCTGCAAATATCTATGGGACTAACAGTAGCATTCTTAAGTTAGGAGTGACAAATACTAGAAAACCTCCACAATTTGGCTTCCATATCTCTGAATTGGTATTTCAGTGACAGATGTTTGTTGCGGCAAAAACCTCTGTCAGAACAAAATTAGGTGATCTATCATTTTAAGATATGGTCTTCATATACTGTTTACTCGAAGATATCACTTGCCTCAAGCCAATTTTGACCAAGAACATTTTGTGATATGGAAGTGATTTGTATATCATCATTTTTGTGATAAATGTAGCTCTTGAACACAAAATAACCTACTATTCCACAGTATTACAGTTAAAACTCCTTCCCCAGTAAATCTGTACTACTGCTTTTATTACTACAAAGATACTGTATCTAGACTTCAATGCATTTCCCATTTTTATTCACTGAATAAGGTTGCCCGTTTTCCCGGCTTTCCATGGGGGAAGCTCCCCCCGGCTCCCTGCTTCCCATGGGAGATGCCCCCCGGGCCGGGAGCACCGCGGCCCCAGCGTGTCCAGGCCAACACGGAGCCCTGGAAATGTCACCCAAACGGTGACACTGCGAGGCATGAACCTGCCCAGGTGCATCCATGACGGGTCGTTTCCAAAGCTGTGGAATTCCACGGTCATTAGCGGGGAAGCAACGTCCCTCCTCTTGGATATGCCAAATCCCTTGGAATAAAAATCCGCATAAGCCATCGCCACGCTCTTCCCTACCTGCTGGGCTGGACGCAGGGGCGGAAGGGGAGCCACAAAAGGCTGCAGATGGGGATAAAACACAAGAGTGTGACCCGCAGCGGGACAAGGGGGACGAGGGGACACGGTGTGCAGGGGAAGGAGACATCGCTCCCGCCCCGGGCAGAACCTCTGCGGTGTTGGGGGCGAGTTCCCACCACCCATTCGGAATGTGACACCTCTTCGGAGACTGCTGATTAGCAGAACACCTGCCAAGGAGAAAATTAATTGAGTCCATAAATTATTATATAGGCCACTGAGTAACGGCACTGCAGAAACGAGCTCTCGCCACGACTCGCCTTGGGTCAGGCTGAACACAGCCTTGGCGATAAGGGGCTCTAGTTTTTCTTACTTCCCCGAGTACCAGCCGACCTCCCGTTAATTGGACCCCACGGACACGTTGGAAGCAACACTGCTGCACACGGAGACGGCTCACTTTGGTGTGAAATCATTGGATTTAGGGACAGCCTTGCCAGCGCTGGCAGCAGAAGGACCCCGATGGCCAAGAACCGCGTCCAGCTGCCCCGACTGCCCTCTCTGCTAGGGGAAATGTACTGGACCGCGTTCACGGAGGAGACTTCAATGCAGTTTTCCCTGCAGCGCCGCTCCTGCTGCTCCCGCACACGCCGTTCCTGCTCTCCCTTCAGGGCAGCGTCTCCTCCGGCCTCGGGGCCGCCCTATCAATCTTTCCTCAAGAAGTGTCCCGGGGCCATCGGGCCAGACGTGACTCCGCTGCAGGGACTTCCCTCGGCCTCGCCGAGCCGGGATTAGTTACACAGAAACACTCGGAGAAATTGCTTCCTTCCTGCTGGGGCTGAGAACATGGCCAAAGCCCTTAGGAAAGGGATGGATCAGCCGAGACCAACGTTGGATCCGGCGCATCCAACCGGTGCAGGAAAGCGGGGGACAGTCCAACCAGCCCTCGTTGCACCCAGCAATGTCCTACACAACCCGTGGAGCAGAGCGAGCGACGCGCCAACACGCAGGTGTCTGCCGCATCTGGAGCGACAATCTGCAGACACAAACTCCCTCTATAGAAGATATTTTATATAATTTACCCGTAGAAAGACTTCCCTGCCATTTAATGACACGTGCTTGGTAAAGGAGATGGATAGTTCTTGGTAAAGGAGCTGGATAGTTGTTTAGGTGTTCACATGGCCTGCTGCAGTAGGGATGTGATCGAGTATAAATTGGTAAAACCACCGATTACACATCACATTTAATACTAAATTTAACTATTTTTTCCTAGCTGTTTAACCACTTCTAAATTATACATATTTTTATTTTTCACACAGTGCAGTTTTTGGTTGTTTACATACATTTTTGTTCCGAGTTATAAACTAGCACACTAAGCACAAATAAACTCTCGGTTTTCACAGACTCCCAGAATGGTTGAGGTTGGAAAGAACCTCTAGAGACCATCTAGTCCAACCCCCTGCTCAAGCAGGGACTTCTGAGGGTTATTTTTTTTAATCTAATACTGAATTCAATAAGAACTTGTTTCTATCTAGGACTGCAAAAAGTCCTAGACTGCTCCATCGGTCGCATGGACACCTCAGCTTAGCACCATCCAAACCTCTGCTGTCCTAGGAGAAATAGAGTCTCTGGCCAAAGGACACAAAGTCACTAATACCTATTTTAAGTACAGGTTAGGCTGGGAAAGAAGACAACACCAGGATCTTCAAGATGCCACCACCATGGTCCTTGTCACCCACATGGCCCTTCTTCCCGGGAAAAATGTCGTACCTTAGAGCACGGGTTTCAATCAATTGCCTTGCGAGGATGAACAAAATTAGACAAAATTTAAGGTACATTCTCGTCCCTGTTATGAACCTTCTCATAGTCTGCCCCATTAGTCAAAGGAAAGGATAAAACCACCAGAGAGTTGGGCTCGGCAGCAAGCTGAGGAGGGAGACGAGCAGCTGAACAAGCAAAATCCATCTTCGGCAGCACACGGGAATGCAGCTGGGAATGCGGGGGAACCGCAGAGCGGAGATCACCCAGAAAGAGAGAAACTCCTAATGGGAAGCACAAAAACGGGCAGGAAACGCGGCACACATCTCATCAGGTTTGCCTGTTTATTTTAGCATCCGCTCCTGCACGCCGGGATGCAGCACCGGGAACCCTGCTTGTAAGAGCAGAAATTCCGGAGCAGGCTACAGAGCACTGCGGAAATTTCAGAGTATTTTGCACAGTTTAAGGTGAAAAAGATAGCTATTATAAACAGGAACACTACTGCAATTTTAAAATCTTCCGCCCCGCAGGATTAGCATCAAATATACCGGGCATGAGCGAATTCTTTTGATAATGTAATTCCAAGGCAACTGATTTAACATGATCCTATTTTGCTTTAGTTTTCAAAGTTAGAAGAGAAATGTGTGCATTATATCCTCTGATCCCCTCACTGGGTTCACATCAACGTGCGCAAGTCCTCGCGCAAGGTAAATTCTCATTCACAATCAAAACTTAAATGAGAAAAATCACACGTATATACACAAACAAAAAAAACCTGGAACAGAGAGCAAAAATGATAAATTCTCAAAACAAATTGCAAAGGTATTAAAGAAAAACTGACACGTTACAGTAAAGAAAAAGGCTAGAATTTTTATTTCTGAGGGGGCAGCAGAAATTTGGCCATGTCTAGTTTGTATCTGTCATAACTGTCAAATAAACAACAACTATTTCCTTTTGCTATTACACAGGTCAAAAAAAGAGAAAAAGAAAAAAAAAGAAAAAAAAAAGAAAAAAAAGAGCCCATCATTTGGCCTACAGCAACATAACCACTGAAAGAATTTTTTGCTAGGGTTCAATTTGCATGATAAACTGTTGTTAACAGATACCATCTGTTTTTAAATTTAGCAAAAGGGCCCATATTATACAGCTCATTACAAATATTACTAACTCTTAGACAATGACTCTTGTAAAGTGTATACCGTAGCTAATGAAGTAGAAAGCTTAAACAACAAATCATTTACAAGTTTTCATACAGTCTTTCTAATGGAGGGAGTTTATAATCAGAGGAAAATGCAATCATTTATGTTAAGCAATCCATGGACCTACTCAATGTAGCACAAACAGCCATTATGCAAAATTATGACATTAAGGGGAAAACGACTATTGCAGACTTTGCATTTTATGGCACGCGCCACCCCTGGCCACTGGCTTTGGGGGAAGGAGGCAGGTGAGACCCGTCCTGCCCGGGATGGTCACCGAGGATGAGGATGAGGAGGACGGGATCTGCACCGGGATGGATGTCCTGGAGCGGAGCTGCCGGAGGGGACCGGCCGCAGCCACCGGCCCTGCAGAGCGGGGCACTAAGGGGCACCCCGGTGAACACAACCCGTCCGCAACGGGCACCAGAGGATGTTCTCCTGATTAATGTTCCACCAGCCCTGCACTTAATAATTCATATAATTTGTATTAACTTGGAAATTGCTATCACTGGGGTGGACAAGGATAAAACACGAACGATTCTGCACGTTTAGTTTTGCACAAGAGAACATTATACACCGCAATTAAAACTGTTGGTTTTAGACGAGAGTAATTGTTCATGATTTACAGAGATGAATTAATGGGAAACAAAACTACACATTTAAAGGATTTAATAAAAGAATACTTCCAAGAGGTTATAAATACTTTATAAATTACTTTAATATTAGTGTTTCTTATTATCACATTCATATTCTGAAAAACTGCGTTTTTAAATGTTATTCCCAACCAATATAGGATTTTACGAAATGCACAAACTTTTAAAATAATGATGGTATGGCGTTAAGAAGCGTCTCCATTAATTTCTCCACACCTTGAACTGACAAAGAGCAATACGGCTGAGAGTACTTAAAAAAAATGGTCATTCTACATTCATTCAAATAATCCTTGTTTTTCCACAAAGAATTAAGCGCCACTTCCCGAAACATTATATGGTCAGGTTCACGGGTATTGGTCAAGAATATCCTCTGCTATCCTATCAGGATGATTAATGAAGGCACCTTTTTCACAGAATGTCAGACTCTGCCTTTTTAACAACTGACCTTTCATAGAATACTACTGAACTCATAATTCCACTTTTGTTCAGTTTCTTATTAGTGGAGTTAAAATTAATACTTATGGGAATGATGGCTAAGGTGATGCACAGTAAATCTTAGAGCACATCAACCTTCTACGCCGCCTGCCCAAGGAATAGCACCTGCATTTGTCTACTTCAATAGCATAAGTATTCTAGTAAAACTCTGTGTCCTTTTAAAAGACAAATTAGGTCAATATTCAGCCGTCTTCCAAGTGCACGGCGGTACATATGCAGAAAGAGGTTTTCAAAGTTCAGATATTCCAGTGAAATAGTTAATGCCTACTGTACAGTAAGGACTTTTTAATCGCGCTACCTTGTTGGAAACTTTGGAGACGGCGGCGGTGGGTGATATGGAGCATCCACGTCCCTCGGGGATGGAGCGGGAACATCTCCCTTCCCATCCCCGGACCTGGAGGAAGCCACTCGGGCTGCAAAGACAACCCGAGCCTGGAACCACGGCTGGGAGGTTGTCGCTGATGCCAGGATGTATTTAGTTATATATAGAGAAGAACATCAGGAAAGTAAGATAACGCTGATTTAAGAGAATAAACCTTCAGCAAAGATATTCATCACCACGTGTGTCTGTATTTTCATGCCTTCAGAAACACTGGTAACAACTGAACACTCAGCCTTACACACTAACATCCTAAAACAAGAAGCTACGTGGCTAGAGCCAGCTTCCTATCCTTCCAAATATTTTCAGATGACACAGATGAAACTTTTATTGGTGTATGAAGATGAAAATACGTGTTCTGGCAGCACCGATGTGAGAGCAAACACTCAAGACGCTACACAACCTGCAGCAATTCTGTCAGAAAAGGGGCAGTCATGCAAGCAAAGCGCAGCTTAATTCTCCTTTACGCGTTTATTTGGAGCCCGTCCTCATTCATCATGAAACAAGGCATCTGCATCGTGCCTAAATATTGCATCCTGCAAACGGAACAGCATTTGCACCATGTCAAGCTGTGCAAATCAAAGAGGCCGGGAGGATTTCGCCTCATATAAACAGTCTCCTAGAACAAAGCTGAAGGATGCTGGACTGAATTTCAAGCCTTCCTCAGATCTCTGTATTTTTCATAAGGTCAACTGGGCTGTCACTTGACTGCCGGGTATCTGGAGACCAGCGAAGAGCCGCTCCTCGGCAGCCGCTTCGCAACCAGAAGAAAAAGATTCTGGTAGCCAAGTAAAACGAGCCGGTTTCCCACTCCTTCCTCCTGCCGTTTACTACAATAACAGGAATAGCTTAAGAAATCAGGTTACACAGAATCAAATTCATTTTCTGTAATGAACTTTACTCCTATAGCATGGAAAAATACACCACTGCTCCTTTATTTTTTGGCCATTCCACTGTTTTGGCGGAAAGAAGGATGGCTTTGCCCTGTACAGGAACAAGTTTACCCTGTCTCAACTTTGACCAAGCTTAATTATTAGAAGTTAAAAGACAAGAGAAACCATTTTGAAAAATAAGAAGGTACTATTTTGTTTTCCCGTATATTTTGAAAACATAATTTGTGGATTTTAGCTCACATGAGATAGTGACAAACAATGCAAAACTTTGACTTTTTTATTGCTTTGGAAGTGGAAACTCTGTGTGTGCATATACACTGGTGTATATATATATACCTATATATATATGCGCTTGTGCTCCCAAACACGTATATACCCTGAGAACATATAACCTGGCACACCAACACGTAGCGTGACGAGGCAGTTGCAAACAGCAGACCCGGCGCGTGTTTCTGTCGCTCGCGTCTGCGTGCGCTCGGCGCACGGACACAGGCAGGAAAGGGGAGTGCGCCGGGCTCCGCAAGGGAAGGGAAAGTCTCTTTCCTCCAATTCTGAGCACAAAGGCTCGGGATCTGGGCGCTTTCTGCTCCATTTCAGCGGAGGAACATCCAGATCTGCCACCGGGAATCACGCTGGCGTCCTGCTGGAGCACTCTGTGACCGGCGCCAAATGAGTCCGGGGAAGAAAACACACATAATCTAGTAATTAAAATTATAAAACATGGATCTGTGAAGATGTGCCGGTTCCAAAGAGACTCGGCAGCATCTGCCAACATGTGGTGCAGTCGGATGTAGGTGGAACAGGATCACCTGAGGCTTAGGTTGTCCGATATTTAGTAAGAACACATATTTAAAGGAGCAAGGTCCTTAAAACCGGAATTCTTAGCTGTGCTATTAAGAGCACACACACCCTGAGGTTCCCCATTAAATGCAAGTGGGTATCCTGCCTTCCGAGGCAGCACCGAGTCCCCCTAAAGCCCAGGAACCCGGATCCTCACTCGTGTTACAGCTGCACAACAGAAATAAACGGTTAAACTGCAGAACTAGAAAAAGTGCTTTAATAAATAGATTGCTCC
>VWPW01014197.1:0-47813 GCA_013389825.1 Crypturellus undulatus
AACACCCAACACTACTGATGTTCAACACGTATCATTTTAAAGATTTTTTAGCAAAGGGGCATTATAATTCCCTGCTGTTTTGCCAGCCCAAATCTCCACTAACACTACACTCGGCACCCATGCCATTGCCTCAGTGCCTCGCTTNTGTTCAACATGTATCATTTTAAGATTCTTTTAGCAAAGGGGCATTTGCCAGCCCAAATCTCCACTAACACTACACTCGGCACCCGTGCCACTGCCTCAGCACCTCGCTTTCCAATACAGCCACTCGTCTCCGGCTAAATTTGTCCAGCCAACAGGTCCATCTTTGCATCGGAACACTACTGCTGCCTCGTATGGTTTATTTAATAACTACTAAAACAATGTCACTTCCATCAAATACTGTTATTTTACAGAACTGCAAGGTATACCCTACCTAGGCACCTCGCTGCTTAATCCAGGCCATGATTTTCCATGCCTGCACGGTCGCCTATTCCCAGATCCCACCCTCCTTCCCTCAGGTGGATGCCGCAGTCAGGTGAGCATCACAACATCCCACCCTGGCTCTCCGTCACGAGCAGTTCTTGCAGTGTGGAGTCACTGCAGAAGAAAATCCTGCAGGTTCAGAAGACATCGTTTCATTTGCAGCTTCTGTGCAGCTTTCCCAATGCAGCTGTGGCAGAATGATGCCAGTCCTGGTGCTTCTCCAGCTCTGGGTATCCAGTCCAGGTGTGCCCGGAGGGACGGTAAGTAGGGAGCTACCAGAGTACTGGCACTAAGGTCTGTAATGACCAATCTGTCTTTGTGCAAAAGGGAAGGTGTTTATGAAACTTTAACAGCCAAAGAGATATAGAAGTCTGGGAGAGGCAGGGAAAAACAGATGAGTAAATCCCACTAAAAATAGCCAACATTTGAAAGTCTCATTACTTCATGTTTACCTGTCTTGTTTCAACGACTCTGACACGGAGATCCCGTCAGTTCTCGTTTCTCACAGAGGGATATTAAAGAGACTCCGACAGATCATAGTCACAAAGAGCCGTGCAGTTAAAAAGAGAAACAAGTATCCTTACCCTTGTTCTGTCCTCAATTTCATAGATGCGAAGCTGCATGGGAACATTAAAGCTATGCAGGATATTTCCACCAAACACCAGAGAATCTACTGGAGTATAAACCGCATGAATCCACCCTAGAGAGGGAAAGCAAAGAACTGAGAATGCCTCATGCTATGCAGCGTTACAGACCAATTTACAAGCAAGTTTTCACAACCCCATGAACCCCGTATTGTGGGGAATGAGGAAGGGTAGACCAGCGGAAGGTTAAAACAGTTTGGTCATGGCCACTCTTTATTAAAGACAGCAGCAACAGCAGAAGAAGGACATCTGATGATGTGCCATCTTACAGCCCTCTGTAAATGGGGCTCTTCTGTTTATCCACAGAACAGTTGCAGTGCTTAGTGAGAACAAGCCAGCTTGTGACTCAACCACATCCATACCTAGGAAGTGAATGTGGTCTCCTCTATATCCCTGGCTCTTGGACACATCTCCTGGCACCTGCAGTGGGGCTGCGGATCATGTTGTCCATGGGGCTGGTCTGGGGCTGTGGAACCAGCCTGAGTCGCATCAAACATTTCCCACCAGAGCCCTCATCTTCAGACACCAACAGGTTCAAGTTAACACCAGCCCTCCCTCCACGGTGAACATTTTGTATCCCATTATCAATGTTCAGGCACCTGATAATCTTCTCACTAAGTCCCAAGTTAAGGGATTTAACATTTCTGCTACCCAAACCAAGGAGACTGCTCTGATCCCGTCTTGCAAGGAACAGGCTCCAAAGCACGAGGAGCAACGCGGCAGCGCGGGCAGCTCCAGGGCAGCTCTCCTGCCCTGCACCCCTTGCCCGGCAGCGCCTGGAGCAGCCTGGGCAGCTCTGTAGCCTCCGCTCTCTGCAGTGGAAAGGAACTGATCCTGCTAACGGATCCTCCTGGGAGCCACGGACACCCGAGACCTTTTTTCACCCCTTTTTAATGAAAAGTATTACAATCACAAACCAGCAGACAGCAAAGCGACACCGGGGCAGTCATTTTTCTCCTAACTGGGCACTACTCTCTATTAAGGCCACAGATCTTCTTTGCCACTTCCAAATCCACGCTGTGTTTCTAGGGAGAATCAGTTTGGACACATTTTTCTCAATCTTTAAGTCTAATTCCACTTGATAAATGTGACGCAGGGAGGAATGCAAGTGCCCTGTGGCCCTGGCAGCCCTGGATATTGCTCTTTCTACTCCAGTTCTGGCATATATTCACTTATGGAGTCACTCCTGATAATTCAGCATATTTACTACCAAGCAACTGCAGTGAACCTTTATGCCCCATAAAGGCATCACAGTGGCTACACAAATCAATACTGTAAAATCTGCTCACAGCTTAAGCTGACTTATCCAATCGGTGGGGAAACCCAGGGTCAATCTGGGTTAGAATTAAGTTTAATTATCAGCCTCAGAACTGAGCAAACCGTTGTTCACAATGGCAATGTGATGTGTCCATGGGCACACAGAGGAGCAGCGGCAGAAACAGCCTGACATTAAGGAGTCCTAGCCACTAATTCACATCCCGTTCTCCATTTTGCAGTCACACTGCATCCCAAAATAGTTTCCACTTGCCTGAGGAGCCTAAGTGCAATATTGAAAGAGCAGAGGCACAGGCACGAGGAGCTGCGTTCCAGGGATACAGCCCATCACAGGCAAGGTTAGAAAAGACGGAAATAAGACAGAAAAATACTGGCAGATGGACACAGAAGTTGCAAAGGGAAATATCTCCTGTTCTAATAATTTAAGAAGTTTGTGCACAGATAAAGCCTGGAGAGGCCAGGAAAGCAGAAGTAGGAAGAAGGGAAGCTGTGGAGAGAGGAGCATAAGGCAGGAAACCCTTTCCATGGGGTAAGAGCTGGAAAGGAGCTCAGGAGTATCCGCTGGGATGATGCCTTCGGTTCACTCCCGCAGCTCCACCAGGAGCGTGGCTTAGAAATAAGCTGCACGGAGGATGGCTGTCCGTGGGGACCGTTTGCAAAGAACACGGACCCACGAGCTTCCTAAAAACAAAGTATTTAAAGAGGAAGAGAGATCTTCTGAAGAGGAACAAGGTGCACACAGAAAACACACAATTGTTTTTTTCCCTAGGTACAGCAACACTGAACAAAATGCCACGGGGGCTTCCTTCTACCCTTATCTCTTGAAAAAAATTTAAAAATATAAAAAACAAAGGGATTAGGAGCTGCACAAACTCTGCTTATAGCCCTCATCCCAAGACTCCCCAAGAGAACCGTCCACTTGCACTTGTTTTCTTCCCCTCGAAGTTGATCTATTTTATTTCAGCTCTTGGTGATCAGTTATTTTTTTCTTTCCCAAAACAATCCTCCTTTAGGAAACCAAGCCAACATGGAGCAGGATATGTCATTCACAATGGTCAGAAATACCACGAGCTGATTTACAGCAAAGAATTACTCCTAAGATGCACTTGAATATTTAGATGTTATCATCACAAGGAAATGAAGAAGGTAAAATTAACAATAATGAGAGCTTTTCTGAAAGAAAAGAAAGATATAATCTCATTATCCTCTGGAATTTTATAAAATAAGTATCATTAAGTATTAGAAACTTGTTAGAATATTTCAGGGGCTGGTAAGTTTCAACTATACCATCAACAATGCAGTCACCCAACTGAGAAGAATAAAAAAAAAAAAGAGTATTAACTATAAGGCTATGGGGCAGATGGTAAACTCCAAACCAAACCTGTGGTGCATCCGCACCCACTACTAACTGAACAGATATTTTGCTTTATTATATAGAAAGCATAAACATTTTCCTATAATACTACAGCAACTTGTATTTAAAAAAGACTTTATATATTTATCAAAAATAAAAATCATAATAAATGACTAAGGCAATCCTACAGTAGGCACTGACAGCAAACAAGACATGATTTCCCTCCGAGGTTCAGTTATAGTATCTATAACTGAATATATCAAGGATACATCAAGTTTACATGTTAAAAGCAAAAATAAAAAATAAAAAAGCAATTTTGTCCTCCTTAATAGAAGTACTATGGCAACTCTCACTCTTGCATCACGAAGCTGCTGAAAGCAAACGAACCACTATGAACATTCTGCTCTCCGAGACTATCACCAGGCCTTGGATCTCCTAATTAACGCTCTCTGAGCCCTCCTAACTTTCAGATGATGCACTAAGGCGCAAAGAAGTAACCCATTAAAAAAAAATCAAAAGTGAGACGGCTCATCCTCTTGGAATAAAGAACTAAAGCCAGTAGCAGAGTTAGGCATTGCTGTCCTGCAGCACGAGCACGCTGGCTGCTGCCAGGGGTGCGGAAAGAGATCCCACCAGGATTCAGGGGGTCCCAGGTCAGCTGCACCAGCCTGTCCTGTGCTCAGTTCCCAGCTGGGAGGACCCGAGCACAGCGGGAAGCTCTGCACTGCATTAACGACCGAGTGGAGCTGCTGCCCACGCGACGGCAGCATCCCCTGCACGTACACACAGCTGCTCCTGGCACGGCTCAGCCACGTAAAACAGCTCCACATTTATCCCTCGTCTCTTTTCCTCCACACTGGCACCTTTACATATGAACCACGCTGGGTTTTGTTTTGCAGAATAAAGCCTCAATCGGTGAAGTCTGGGGAAAATTCCTCCTTGAACCCTTCTCCTGTCCTTGGGGGATCACGCGTGGCTGTATGCTTCCTTGAGGACCTTCACTTGCTCAGAATTAAGTAGAGCACTGCAGAGGAACAGCACAGAGGCTGTCACCTCGTATCAGAGAGCAGACACTCACGGCAAACCCCTCCTCTCTGATCCTCTCCATCGCTTGGTCCCTGAAGGTTCCCACGCAGGCACTTCCATTAGTGGCCCTGGAAACTCCTGGCCTGGGAAGAGCAGGCAGCAATCTGAAAGGGCCAGGCAGCTCCGCAGCCCCAGTGTAGCTCCCTGCAAAACACCCGCCCTGTCTGATCTGAATAACCTGGCATTTCCCTTGGGATAAGGGCTAGATGCTACTTCTAGCCCTATCACAGAATATTTTATCACATACTGATCAGCACAGCAGAGGCAACCCAGGACCACAGGCTCAAAACAAGCAGAATCCCACCGAGAACCACTAATAAAGTATCTGAAGCACCCTGAATCCTCCCACATCACTGCCTAGAACCCAACATAAAACATTGTTTTTTGACCACTTTCCTCCCCAAAAACATTAATCAGGCGAAAGCCCTTATTTCTGCACTTGACTGGAACTGGAACTTTGGAGCACTCCCCTGTTAATAACCATCACAGAACCATAAAAACATGTGGTTAGACTGGGGCTCGTTCTTTGTTTCTCTGGAATTAGAGAGATTGTAATAGCATCCTTCCCCATGAAAGGCCCCAAAGAGCATTACAAAATAAATAAACAAACACACAAAGTAAACCCAAGAGCTCACACTGCCAGACAGGTGAAACGCAGCCATTGCACAAAGGGGTGCAGCAACAAGGGCCTGAAGGGAGGTACGCAGAGGTGCCATGTCCAGGTGACAGCAATTCACCCTATCTGGTCCTCACAGAAAGAGAAGAAAATCCAGGTCTGCCCATACTCTAGCAGGCAACAGCATCAGCACCTGCTGGGTTCAGTTTTTCCAGCCCATAATCACAACACTTCCACTTCACAGCTCCAGCAACAGAGCCAAGTCACCCACCACAGACTGCTAGTTGGCTTGTTTCTGCCTGTCCCAATTTTGCATGTGCAAACACTCTTGAATTTCAGACACAAAAGTCTACACCAAGCATAAACACACACACATATAAAACAAGAGATCTCCTTTCTGAGACCTTTCCTCAACTTTTCACCTGAGATCTCCCTCTCTCAAAAGAACAAATGGACTGGAATGGGAGCAAGCTCCCATTTTGGGCATGGTCAGTTTTGAACTCAGGTTTAGGCAACAGGGAAGTTTAGGAGTACCCAAGAGGAACCAAGGTCATGGGCAGAAAACCAAGATGAGGAGGAAAGGCAGCATATAAAGCACCACCAGAAAAATAATGCAAGGATAGAAGTAAAAGTTTGTGTACAGAGCATAAAGATGAGACCTGCAGGTGAAGGGCAAGGGGAGAGAGAAAAAGGTTCCAGCTGTAAAGGGAGAAAAATACTTTAATTTGAAGTAAAAGGGCAAGCACTAAATATATTCAAAACCTGGGTAGCACTTTTGCATTAATTTAGTGAGCAGTATTTCAAACAGGCTGCAGGAGAGCAATCAGTGAAGAAAAAAGTAGTTGCACATAAGTGAGAAACAAGTGGGTACAGCAACCTCGAGCTGTAGAAATCTGAGGGCTGCTCCCCAAACCCTGGCTCAGTCAGTCCTTAACACACTGATAAGAGATTTCTGAATATTTTCTCCACAACCAACACCACAACAGACTTCATTCCACGCATCCTCCCTGCAGGTCATCACTGGACAGAAGAAAGTTACAGCACAAAGAACACTGGAAACCACCAGGTTTGACTGTAATGGATAAAATGTGGTTGTTTCTCTGCGAAGGCAGAGGGTGAGCACTGAGGTTACGCTCTTCCTCTGCTGCAGCATCGCAGCTCACACCTGGAAAGAGAAGAGCTCTCTCTGCAAAGCACTTCCCTCCCATCTGGCAGGTGGAGCAGACAGATGTGCCACAGCTGCTGCCCGCTGCAGCGGAGCACCAGGAGTCACCTCGGCCAAATGCCACCTGCGTGAACACTCACCCATGGGGAACATTAAAAGGTGCTTGTGACAACAGAGCCAGCACAGACACTGTAGGGTCACGGCACTCCCTGCTAAGGGTTTCCTGCACAAGGACACGTTGTCTCGGATCCAAGGGAAACCGGAGTCGGACTGTGACAGAAAGGAATCGCTGGCTGACACGGGTAGTTACCGCAGCCTCCTGCTGCTCCTGAACCTCGAGTGTCTCGCTGAGCTGCGCAGCTGCACGCAGGTGCCTGGCACCACGTGGAAGATCTCTTGGTCAACAACTAAACGCTGACACCAGTTTAGAGGACTGGAGTAATGGGAAAGGACAGGTTCCTAGCTGATTCCATCGCTGGAACATAGCCTTCCCAGAGCTGATTGTCCTCGACTCATTGGCAGCAAGTGGCAGAGCAGCAGGGGAGAGCTCCTGAGGGTGCATCATTCCTTTGGAGAAGTCCTAAGTGGCCACTGGGAGCCCAGCTCGGGGCCTGGGCACAGTATCCCTCGGAATCGCAGCCTGCTTCCCCTGGCCCAGGCTTTGGTCTTGCGGACTCCTCCAATACGGCAACACTTTGGTCTACAACAGCTCACTCTGTAGGCAGCACTTGGTTCGGTTTTCTCTTGATATCACAGCTGTGAACCAGGCTCCATCAGTGCTTCGCGGGGTTAGAAGAACAAGTAGAAATTACCTGGTTTAAATTTAATCCTGAAAAGATGAAGGCAGCATTGCAGAGGGAAATATCCCAGACAGCATTGCAACTCTGTATTCTGTAAGAATAATTCCCATTCCTGTCCAAGCCGTCTGTAGTTTTGAAGATTTGTAGGATCTCCTGTTGATCCAGACTCCTAGAGAAACCTTCATCTTCCACAAGGCTGTGATCCTGCTGCCTCATGTGTCTCGGGCACAGCCCTCTGTCCCCCTGACATGGGGACATGCCTGGAACCACCCCCGAACGCAGGAGCACACAGGGTGTTTNCAGGGACATGCCTGGAACCACCCCAAAGGCGACCCGAACGCAGGAGCACACAGGGTGTTTCATAGTCGAGGTCCTTCCCAGAGGATTCAACCATTCCCAGCCCAGCTGAGCAGCATCCCAGCACCCTGTGCTTCCTCAGATCCCATCTACATTCAGAAGGTGTTTTCTCCTTGGATGGCTAGAGGTTAGTTGGAGTTTATCAGGTTCAGCTGATCAAGAATGGAAGACACACTAGCTTTACAGAGAAATACCACTATAATCTAAGAATTATCAGCAGTATTAGTAAGTACACACAAAACACTCCAGCACTCACTAATATGGCACTCACAGAAACCACAGCAAAGAGGTTATGGGGCTTGAACTCTTACACAGAGCTATGCTCAACTTGCTGACCTTCTAATTAAGACATTTCCATACTTAAAAATAATTTAGAAATATTGTCTTTTCACATGGATGAGATTTTTTTTTCCCTGACAAAATACAGCAGAGCAGGAACTCTGGAAACCATGAGGGACTTCAGAGAAATTATTCACATATGCCTTTCAAATATGGCAAGGAGCCCAAAACAGCTGAGGTACTGGCATTTCTGCACATTGGGCTTTCCTAGGCAAACAGAGCTGCAGTCCAAACCCACATTTGGAACCACTTCTTTTTGATCACCATGTTGCACTTGTGCCCCAACTCACAGTATTCCGAGGGCTGAGCACGACTAATGAAGCACACAGAAAGCCTTGCTCGTAGGAGGCTGCTCACAAGGGAGTGAAGATAAATAAGAAGATGCAGTGACGGGGTCTAAGCAAACAGCACAGGCACATTCAAACACCCAGTTCAAACAGTTACAGCACATTCTGACCTGCTTCAAGGGAAGACCTAATTCCTTTAATGGATTAACTCCTCCACCCTCACAGATGTTTTGCTTGTGTAGGAGTCCAGCTCTTACCCAACAGTCACTAAATGGGAAAGTTTATGCCTTTCAGCTGACACCAACTATGCTTCCTAGTTAGCAAGAACATTATCTCTGCCTTCTTATGACCCTGCACTCCCTCTGTCTTCAGGATTAAGAAAAAAAAAATCATAAACCTCAAATCAAAAACTTATTTCCACAGAGTAATTTTAGAAGCTGGAGAACCACCAACACACGCTTCTATCAAGGAAAGAGGGTACTGATACTTATTTACCTGGCACAATCAACTGGAAAAAGGTAATGCACTATATCATTATAAACAGACTGATGGTCCCATAATAGAGAGAGCAAAGCCTGGTGTTATCTTAAATGAAGAGTGTTACTGCCCGCATGATCCTTAACCCAATTTAGGTCTGAGAGAAGGGCTGAGGCCACCAACCTTCAAAAGAGCAACCGTTAGGTCGCTCTGCAAGAACAGCCTGAATCACCAAGTGGGCAATGGAGCAAGACCAAAGCATGACCAGGCTCCCGCAAGACGTCCAGACTTAACCCCACCACCACAAGAACTGGCCAGTTATTGCAATCAAATAAAGTTGTTCCCCCAAGAGCTCCCTGAGGGGCAGAGTCAGCCCACACAGCACTGGCTCTCCCATGTACAGCCGTCTCCACTGGAGCCTGCGATGGCATCAAGACCCTCTGGCTACAGACAGAGAGGAGGAAGGTTATTGAACGGTGACACCTGCCAGAAGAGGTCACCAACTCTGGTCGCTGAACAATCCAATATATTTAAGATCACCCACATCACTAAAAAAAAGAAAAACATAGATTTTTTTTTTCTGAGAAGGCCAGAACAAAAACAAAGAAACCCGAAGAGCTAAAAACTCGTAGCAATTCTGATGAGAAGTTCTCAGCTGACAGCCCCAGAGACCCAAGCGCTCTCTGCATTTCCCTGGCACACAACACAGCATCACTGCACACACTTTATCACCAGCACGTTTTATCACTCTGCATGGTACAATTTCCGGGAAATTCAGCCCTAGCCTATCTTTTGGCACTGCAAATAGAGAGTCCAACAAGGGGTTTAGACATGAAGTTTTGTGTTACAGCAAGAACTGTTAGTTAAGCACAGTCCCAGTGATAGCAAAGCCAGCTAATTAACAAGAGATACCTGAAGGAATGAAGAATGTGTAGCCTTGTTTCAGTTCAATTCTTTGGCATCGCTCCACTCGGTCTCCCAGGAAGATATCACTTTGCTTTCCTGAGAGGACCCATTCTTCATAAAGTTCTAGATTCTGCAGAGTAGGCGGAATCAGCCAGAAGATCTAAAAATAAAACAAAGATTTAACTCTTACGGACAGTAAACAAAATTAAATAGTTGAGGAGTTCCAGCAAGGTTATCGTATGTCAAAGAAATAAACACAGCTGCACTTATTTTCTGCATAAAATACGTGTTTTGCAGGTGCTGTACGCAAAGGTCCACAGCAGACAGCAGCAGCAATTAGAAGATATGCTTCAAGTGGCAAGATAACTGTCAGCTGTCATAGCGCTGCCATGAAACATCTTATTCAAAAGATGCTTCCACAGGGGCTATTTTCAGTCGAAAACCGTGTGCTGGCAGGCTACAACTCCACTGGACATACAGGCAAACAATACTTGTATCCCAAATGATCAATCCGTTGTATTTATTTCCATGTCTATCACACCTTATGCGTACTATAAATGAGAAAAGCAAGCTAAAACAAGGTCCTGAATGTAGCCATATGTGATGTATATTTTAATATCTCTGTATCCTGCACTGTTTCCATTCGGAGGGGTGTACACATGCACCCATAAAGGAATCTGGAATCTCTATGAGGAAACTGAGCAGCTCCAGAAGGAGACTTACGAGGGCACTCTGACCCGACAAGGGTACACAGAGCCACGTACGTGCCGCAAGACACTTCCCACCATGCAGCAACCACCAGCCTGAAGCCAGCACCACCACCAAACAGCACGTCAGGCATTTCAAATAAATTATTGTTTCTTTCATATAGGGAAAGGGCACTCTTCTAGTTCAGCAAACTTTAAGTACAACAAAAAAGCTGGGTGAAACAAACCCACCGCCGCCCAGCAAAAGGAAAACAATAATAATGATGAAAAGAAAGCAAGCAGCTCCTCCTTCCCCGCACAAGCTGCAGGGAAATAAAAATATCAAACAGCAAGGTTCACCTACCTTCCCCCCACGGAAAACGTGATACCACACTGAAGTGCCACCAAAATCAATATGAAAATCAGTGAAGCATCCTTTCACACTCATCAAACAGTACCTGAAAACACAGCAGAGAACAGAAATGAATCAGTCTGAAACAGCATTTTTCATGTCTTGATGTGCAGATGTAACTTCATGAGTGATGGAACCTCCACATATTAAGTTTTTGCATTTATTTTACTGTTTTTTTTGCCCCGTGAAGCAACTCTAATTAGGATTCTGCTGGAAAATATGCATCTCCGAGTTAGAGCTTGCTATTCGTACACCTGGAAAGAAAGCTTCAAGTTAAAGAATGGAAAAACAGTAAAACTTGTATCTTCAGAAATATTTCTTATGTCATTGCCTACCCCCAGGGTGATCTGTTTAATGCTCCATGTCACTGCTCACAAGACGTAACCTTCACCAAAAGTTGTACGCAAATTGCTTCAAAGACCGAAGTTTTGAAAAATCTAAATTTGCTTATAAATCTTCCTCGGTGTTTATTACCTCCTTGCCACTAACACAAGAATTGGGGGGAAGAAACCTCAATTTGGCAAATTAACTCCTTTTTGTTCATGTCTCTAGCCATTCCTGTATCAAAAAAACCATAAAGGCACCAGCTGGCAGCACTGCAAAGTATCAAATCCGCTGTATTATTATTATTATTTTAATGCCTTCTCGATCCAGGTTTTCCAAGGGGTTAAAGCCCGCCGTGCTGGGAGGACACCAGGGAGCGGCGCGGATCCCGAGCCTCCAGCCTCCATCTGTAACTAATGGCCGCATCGCAGCCGCCCTCCTCGCTGTAGGCACCTTTGCGAACGCAGGAAACACACACCACTTAACCCACTAACCTCTTTTCCTTGTTCCGGTCGCCGTTTCATGGCTTTTTTGGGGGGAAAGAGAGGGAGGGGGATGGTTATAGAAACAGCACCAGAAAGGGATCTGGAAGGAAGGAAAAAAAAAAAAATAGGGGGGAAAAAACGGTTTCATTTAAGTGTGTCTTTTTCTCATCACATTCAGGTAGGGAGCTCAGCAGTATGCAGCCGGCGTGCAAAAGTGCCTCTAGATGATAGGCTGGCGAGGACCTTACCATGTGTCTGCGGGAGGCTGGCAAATCAGCGCCCCGCTCGGTCCATAAGAGCCGCTGCTAAGCAACGGTGCGGGCGAGCGCGGCGGCTGCGCTGCTGCTGCTGCTGCTGCTGCTGTCATGCGGGCGCCGGGCCCCGCGCGCGCCGCANAGCGCCCGCCGCAGCACCCGCCGCCCAGGGCTGCCCCGCGGCCGCCAACGATGCTGCGGGAAATAGGGAAAAAGGGAAAAACTCACAGCGAGCCGCGCGGCTGACTGGACTCTCGAGATGTCTCCTTTCAAAATATGAGTCCTTCCCTGCCAGATACCTTTTTATTTATTTCTTCCTCTGTTTTCTCAAGTGAGATGCTGCTGATTTGGAGTTGGATGGGAATTTGGCGGAATAAAACGAGGCTAGTAGGGAAGTGGCCTTTCCCCCAGCCAGAAGGCGAAAAGTCCCACATTGAATAATTGCTAATAAAACAAATAGTAATATGCAATGCCTGTGTGTGTAGCAGTGGTGGGCATCATCGGGGTATCGCTTTGGGTTGCTTAAAGCGAGAAATAATATCCTTACAAATCCATTATTTTTGGTTTCCAAAAGGTCAGATGTGAAATAAATCACATCAGCAACATTTTGCTAAAGCAGTGATTCCCACCTAAAATTATCCCTTTGCATTAAGGTATTCCAAAACAGCCTAAGTGGCCGCACATTAGCCGCGGTTTTATTTAATTCTTTCATAATCAATAACCTAACCTCAAAGCCACTGATTTGTTTCCATTGAGAGGGGAAACACCAGCATTAAATTCCTTGTCAAATCCCAGGTGCTCAAAATTTACTTCTGCGTTTGCTTCGCTCGCTTCCTGAAACTCCCTCAACGCCCCTGCAAGAAAGGTGTGTTTAGGAAAGAGCCGCATACGGCAGCTAATAAAAACCCTCCAAAACGCGTGGAAAGGAAAATAAATAAATAAATGGGCCGGGTTTAGCCTCGCTGCGTCCACCACGAGCGGCGCCGGGCAGAGCGCCTTTGCTCTGACCTCTGCCGCTTCCTCCTGCGCCGGGCTCCGCAGTCACATGGGCCCGCGCGGCGGCAGCGCTGCTGCTCGCGGGAAGGACGCAACTTGTTTTTTTTTTTAGGCTTTTCAATACAAAGCAATAGCTACATAAATAACAACAAATAAAATGAAATAAATGGGGAGAAATGCAGCNTACAACAAATGAAATAAATGGGGAGAAATGCAGCCATGCTGAAAGAAAAGGGAAAACTGCGTGCGCTGCTGGGTTGCGATGGGCGACACCACCCCGCTGTGGCGATGGGGAGGCCAGTGTGCCAGGGCTGCGCCCTCAAAACGCTGGCGGCTGCAGAAGATGCTCTGAGTTTTGATTTCCTTCTCGTGATGGTCACTGCAGCGGGGCCCCACGGACACCCCTTGCTGCCTCGCTTGGGGTGTCTGGCATGTGGCTGCTTGCGCCCCGCGGGGGACGAGGGGGTCCCCTCCCTGAAGCCGAGGCGGCTCTGCGCTCTCCTCTCGCCCTGATAGCTCAAGTCGAAGCGCTGAGATTTTGGGGGAAGGATCTGTGGGGTAGTGGAGAAGAGGGGGCTCTGCACCCCCGCACTCCCCCCAGAAAAGGGGGAAATTGTTAGTTGGCAGAAGGATGGGAAGAAACATGGAGCAACCTGCAAACTCGCAAGGAGGAACAACCCCAGCGATCCCCCAAGGAGAGGGAAGGAGCAGGCGCAGATGGAGATGAGGCCAACGGGGAACACGCGCAGGGGGGACAACGCGGGGGCAGCGGCCGCGCGCGGCTCTGGTGCCTGCGCGGGAGACAAAGGCGGCGGGATGGAGCGCGGGGCGGCGGGAGCGCGCGCGGGGGCAGCGTTACCCTGAGCCTCAGCGCCGCGTCCCCCGCGAGAGGCCCCGGGCGCCGCGGGGCTCTTGCTCCCTCTGGCATCGCGGGGGCTCCCCCGGCGCGGAGCTCAGCCCCTAAACCCCTCCCAGAGCCCAGCAGAAGCTCCTGGTTGCTGCTCGGGCCAATGAGGAAGGTATCGCTGCCTCTTCCTTCCTCCCGGGAGCCACGGCGGCTGCTTGAAATCCCCCAGCCTGAAACCGAATCCCCCCAGCCCATGAGGCGGCGGCAGCGGCCGCACCGCGAGGCCCATTCACGGAGCAGGAGAGCGCAGGAAACCCGCAGGAAGCCGCAGCCGTAAGCGTGGGGCGACCGTGGGTGCTACCAGCCAGGCCCTGGCACCCAGAGCCACGGCACATACCCGCCACACAGCAGAACCGGGACCAAAACAAGAAGCGGCAGCGCTGGGCGCTGGCGTGCGCACCCAAACCGCAAGCAACCCTTGGGGACACACAGGGACCTCGGGGCAACTGGTTATTTGCCCCCCAGCCCTCGGATTTTGGCAAGAACAGCCCCCCGGAGGACGGGGTGAGCTGCACCCAGCTGCCACTTCAAGCTGCCCGCAAACCCGGCTGCTCCAGCTGCTGATGCTCCAAAGGATCCCTTTGAGCTCCAGAAACCGAGGGGTCTATTTTTTTTTATTTTTAATTGAAAGCCCAAATTGCCGAGGAGGCGGTCGCAGCTGGGCGCTCTGCTGCTCTGCACCGGGGCTGCCCTGTCTGCCCACAACTGCATCGAGCTGGAGCAGCGCTTTGGTATCGGGGGGAACCCAACGCATTTCTTCTTCCTTGTGACCCAGCTTTCTAGCTTTGGGCTCACCACAAACACTTTTGTATTTTTAAATGATGGTGCTTATCTGAGGCTCGATGTGTGACACTGCAAGTCCTCCAAGCTGTGCACGAACAAGGATCTGAACCCACTGCATCAACTCAAAGCCATCAGATTTTGTCTGCTTTGTTATCTAATAAGGGGAATGAGCATGTTTTCTTATTGGTCTGCTTGCCTAGGACTTAATGCACTTACACAAAAGCAGTTCACAAGTGACACACAAACTGCATCCGAGCACCAGGCACGACTGGGCTCCCTCCATTCCAAGGGCCGTTTCTGTGTCCAGGGCCACAGCCTCAGCTTCTAACCCACAGAGCAGCAAAGCATTTTAGCACCTGCTAAATCCCTGCCTATTTAGCGAGGGAATGAATAGAAAGAATGGGATGGCTGAATTACAGCTTAACAGAGGAAAACCAGGGCTAGCGGTTACACAGGGGATGGAAACAGAGCAGCATCCTTCTGTGCACAGGCAGATGTTTCAGGCAGGGATACACCGTCCTTAGCTGAAGGACGGCAGTGATGCAAAGACCTGTTACAGCAGCGCTTAGATATGTTAAATAATAGGGAGAACTTTTGAGAGAGAAAAAAAATGTGTTACAGTAACTACAGTTTTAGTTTTCATTTGCTCCATAATGCAACTTCTGTCAAGTTGTTAGAAACGCCTGTTACTCCTTCCATAGCCACCACATCTCAGCACAGCTGCTACCTCACTGCCACTGCTCGGCATGCAGTCTTGCAAGGCTAAGGACTTAAAACCTATCACGAGTCAGGGAGGAGCCCTATCATTTCAGCAGCGCTATGTGACTTAATAAACAAGAAATCAAACTAGTGCTTTTGGGGTCTGGTTCAGTTTTGGGGTTTTGTGAGTTGTTTTAGTCCAGTTTGATTTTAAACAGAGAACTAAGTGTGAGCTGGTTTTGGAGTTACATAAAAAGAGTGCATCTTGAAGATGCTTGAAGAAAGGAAGCAGTTCTAAACCCAGTTTCCTCTTCTCTCAGTTTCCTACCTTTAGGATTGCAATACTGCACCTGAGAGACCCTAACAAGCTAACCCCTAAAAGCTGGGCTCGTAGCAGCCCTACCTTTTCCATTCGTGCAGGCTCACAGCGCAGTGCCCTCCCTCAAGCCCGCGCTGTGCTCATCCATCCCTCTGGATGAGCAGCTGAGCTGCTTTATCTCACTAATCTGATAGAAAGTCGCAGGTTTTATTTGTCTTTGGGAGGGGGAAGGGAAGAGCTGGCTAAATCAGCTCACATACGGGCGTGACAAATGCTCACATTAAAACAAGGGAAATAGATAAACACAAGGTAAATAAATAAAAACTTACACCTGGGGCATGTAAGAGGGGAGATGAGAGGAGAGGCTTCCTGTTCTGGGTAGCAGTGAGTTCGCCCTGGGCATCGTGTCGGGTCTGAATACAGGGTTTGCCTGTGAACCTGTCCCGCTCTCCTGCATTATCCTTTCCTGTCCCCGCTGTGGATCCGCGCAGGCACGCGAGGGGTTGGNATGTCGGGTCTGAATACAGGGTTTGCCCGTGAACCTGCTCCGAGCTGTCCCGCTCTCCTGCGCTGTCCTTTCCTGTCCCCTCTGCGGATCCGCGCAGGCACGCGAGGGGTTGGACAGCCTCAGCAGTCCACATGGTGCTGAGTCCTTTTTTCACCCAGAGCAGGCCCCTGCCCAGCTCACTCTGCCCTGTGTTGTGGCAGGTTCTAGCACTAAGGATGGAAAAGAAAGTCATGCTGGGACTCTCCTAGCAACACAGATGGGACAGTGTGGACACGGGACGCTCTTTCTCAGGGGCAATGCCAACTTCCACCAGTTTGAAGTTTGCCACACTACAAGCTCAGCTAGTCAGGCCTCTAATTTCTCACGTTACCTCACTGTCTGAAATTGAGGCAATACTCAAAGTTTTACATATTTTTGATTTAAATCATTTCCCCATGCCATTTTCTAGGGCTCCTACTAGGCAAGCAGTCATTTACTTACAGACAAAAGATAACCTCATTATCCATTTTTTTTTCTTTTTTTTTAAAGTTAATGGTGCAAGTCCATGAGAAAGCCAGGACGGTCTCCAGTGCATGCAGTGCTCCTAGTAACAGAGCGGGCACAGCAGATGGAGCGTTCTCTAACTTCAATCCCAGCACGGAACTTGATGTACAGTAGCCAAGACAGACATTTGTGTCTGGTAATACCATCTGTGTCTGCAAAACCACAATGCTTTCGCTGGAGTGCTTTTTGTTTGTAGGGAACACACTAATGGTGGGGATCGCATCCTGCAAACTCTCAGCATTACGAGAACCCTAAGGACAAATTAGGGATGAAAATCCCATTTCTGAGGAACAACCACCAGCAATAAGCAATATGAGTAGTGGGGTTTTGCACAGAAGAATAGGCAGCATGAAACTAGTGACAGCCCTGATGTAGCTCCACCATTGAACACAATCTCCTCAATATGGGCTCATGTCCTCTGGGTACTCACAGCAATACTCAGGGCTAACATTTATACAGGAGAGGGTCGGTCTCAATTTCTAAAGATGGAGAAAGGTAATCTCTTGCGAAGTTCAGGTTTAAACTGGCCAAGTTCACGGAAGAGACATCTCCTGAGAATTACTAAGCACACAGAAACCACAAGAAGTCGCTGCCTGAACTGCAAGTGCTTGGGGTTTGCAGACTCATCATGAGCAGCATCACTTCATGCTCCTGCTGTTCTCACGCTCCGCCCAGGGCACTTACAAGAGCAGGCAGGTTCCTGAGCACCGTGGAGCCGTGCCCTGATCCAGTCCATCCGCCCACACGCTCCTAAGCGATCAGCATCCCTTCGGAAGTGAGTATTTGCTGCTGCTTTAGACTGATGAGGGTTTTGTACTGCCAGTGCCATAAACCAGCCTTCTCCACCTTTAGGCTACACCAGCTGTTAATAATATTATCCCTCTACCTCCTCACTCTGGCCATACATATCACCTTTGCTTTTAACCCTCACGAGTGATAATTCTTCCTTTCTCTCACATTAAACCCAAGCTCTGTTTTCAAATTTCAAGCACTCCGAGTCTTTCACTATTTTCACTCTACCTGTCGCACCTCACAGTTTACCAAGGTGCCACCCTCCTCCCTCATTCTGCGGGTGACAGCGACCTCCATGGCTGCATCTGCTGCTTCCTCAGGCTCCTCCTTCCTCTCTCCCAGGCCATCCCCCCACATGGGAAAAGCTCCATGTCAAAATCTGTTGAATCGCTGCTTCTTCTAAATCCCTCTTTGAAACCCACCATCTGGCATTTCGTGAAGCAAGTAGTGAATTGCAGGAATACACTCTTGCTTTTTCTGCTAAATTCACAAGTTAGTCATGTTGTTACCTTATTCTCCCACACCACCTCTGTCTTGTTTACTTGCTGCTTTTTTCAGCATCTGGAGCAAGCCCGCTCTAGGAAAGGGACTGTCATTTTCCCCTCTTACCTTGCACAATCCATGCATCCCAAAGCTCTGCATCATGATTCTGTTTCATAGCTTTAGCATATTGTAAATAATGCTATTTAGTAGATGAAGCAACTGGAAAACAAGTTGTCTGGTCTCTATTTTCTGCTCTGTCACTCGGCGATTGTGTGACCTTAGGCCACTCACTCAGAATATTTCCAAATCCAAGCATGAAATTTGGCACTGCCATCCATACCTAGTTATGCTGACAAGCACTTTTTTGGAAGATGGAGTATCTTTAGCTTCCACTGAAACCAATGGTACTGCACGTCACAGCACTGGGCTTCCCACAGCGCCAGCCACAGAGCCGCTCGTGTTATGAGCACTGGTACCTTCCAAAATGTTTATTTTTGCACAATGAGGGAGTAACTGCTGCATATCACTGACTGCACGCTCCTCTGGTATGTGTTAGTACCAATCTATTTTAGACATTACAGTTTGGAAACAGTTCTGAGCAATTTGCAGAGCACTAGAGGTCAGCTCAACGGCAGAGCTTGGGCTGGCGCCAGCATCACGTTTGGCTGATGGAAAACGCCTCCAAAACACACAGTTAAATCAACTCAGAACTTCCAGTATGACACAGCCCTCGACTGCCACACAGGTCCACAGCTCTTATCACCTTTAACAGTAACTCCTGTTCCATTTGTACTAGTTTCCATGAAAACGGAAACTTTCCACTATTGCCATGCATATTTCTACGCATATTTTTAACCCCCCCAATATATATTTTTTTCAAATGCCATATAAAAACAACTACAAGACAGACATCTAGACAGAAGGAAAAGCGAGATTATACTCATCCACAGCCTAGATCCAAGACAGGCAGAAGCAGGTCAAACCGTCCTTCTGTCTCAAATTTGCCTGAACTAAGTCCTCTACAACACTACAGAGTAAGGCCAGTCTTTGATCTTGCTGCCCAACAAGTCAACAGCAAAATAAGCTGGCACGAAGGCCACAGACACAGTTTTCTGTGGGGACATCAAGCTATTAAAAATGGATTTATGTGTTCAAGTTCATTCCACAAAATGCCCCTCAGCTAACAACTTTGCAGCCATTATCAGACTGAACCCAGGGAGGATTTGAACCCAGCCTGCAGAAGAAAGACTTTGATTACTTTGTATGACATATCTGCATCTTGTGAAGCAATTTCTTTGGGTAGCAGTTTTAAAGAATCTACTGCTCAAGGTCAGAGGTAGTCTGCCTTTTTCAGAACAAAGAGAACTGCTCAAAACTCAGAAATTGAAAGGCATTTTTCAAACAGATTTGATTAAAGATTGTTTGTATTCAATGAATCTCAAACTGTAGATTGATTATTTCTCAATAAAAAAAGGAGAATAAAATGTATTGATAACTTTTAAAATGAATTTTTAGATTAAAAAGGTAGAATGTTCCTCTCCTGAAAATATCATCAACAGGCTGTAAGATATGAAAGATCCATTATAAAGTTCTCAAACATAAAGATCCATCATAAAGTTCTCAAACATAAAACTGATTTCTTTAAAACCAGGAGCAGTTCATTGGCATTACACAGCTCAAGCAGGTCAGGCACGTCGACCCCCCTTCCTGCTCACAATAAATCAATATCACTCTTCTACCAGCTTTTGAGCTTGAAAGGAATTAAGCAGAGAGGTCAAAAGTAGAGCTTTTTAAAGACTTAAGCAAACTTACTTTTTCACTTTGGGGTATTTCATCTCTGAAATAGCATTGGTCGCATCCGTCTGTCTCGCTTTCAAGTGCTGTGGCCACATATTATCCACCCAGTCGACTAAGTCCACCTGAAATCCCCATCAAAATCAACTGTTAGTCACCAAGCACAGGACAGGACACACTCCTGTGGGACACAGCTCCACAAATCACAGCAAAAAGAGCTTTGCAGCCAGTTTAACTGGATGCCAATTCTGACAACAGGCACCTGTGAGCACTTACACTATCACCTGTTAGTCTGTATTCAAATGCATTTTTGTAGCTAACAAAAGGCATTAATGAATGCTGAAACACAAACATAAGAAGATATTCCAATACTCTACATTTCAAGGAACCTTAGCTCTATTTTTCTGGCCAAATTTTGATTTGAGCAATGACATTACTGCCTACTAAGTGTTTCCTTTATAGCACTGCTTGGGTATAAAATTCACCAAAGTCCTTGTCTGAAGGCCAAACTTTGGAAAGCGTGGGCGGCAGCAAAAAGGGGAGGCTGACCACGGAGAATGACACCAGCAGCAAAGCCAAGAGGAGAAGGAAGCCAAAGGCTGGTCAGAGATGTTGCTACACGGCTCCTGTGCTGGGTCCTAAAGCGTGGACGACCATCTCTGTCACTTAAGATGACAGCAAGGACAAGCTAGTGACTCCTTTTTTGGTCTACGTTATGAAGGAGTTTGTGCTGGACACCCATAATAGTCCGTGCTGGAATGCAAGCGGGTCTTGCACTGAATTTCAGTGTTGGGAAAACCGGAGTGAACTAGAGGAGCCCAAGGAGGGAGGCNTCAGAGATGATGTGACACGGCTCCTGTGCTGGGTCCTAAAGTGTGGACGACCATCTCTGTCAGCAGATGACAGCAAGGACAAGCCAGTGACTCCTTTTTTGGTCTATGTTATGAAGGAGTTTGTGCTGGATACCCATAATAATCCTTGCTGGAATGCAAGTGGGTCTTGCACTGAATTTCAGTGTTGGGAAAACCGGAGTGAACTAGAGGAGCCCAAGGAGGGAGGCTGCAGTGCTGCATTTGGCCACAGTGTGGCTGTACATCCTGAGCCAGCTCGGGAAACAGCAACAGGAACGAACCTCCACTCAAGGGTCAATAAGGACTTCAAGGCTCAACATAGGCACAGTCTGCAGCAGGAACGCAGAAGGCCACTTGAGTCATGGGGAGCACTTCCACCAGCCTCCTGCCTGCTAAATCCTGTAGTGGGGCCACACAGGGACATTATTTGTGGGAGCCAGCCCAGCGGTTCATATCCCAGAGGATCTTCCTCACACTGCCATTAACACATGAAATTTGCAGATTGGTATTTGGGCCCACAGGACACGAAACTGACAGTTACTGACCAGATTCTGACATAATGCCCACATCCTGATACCCCAACCCACACCTTTACACAATAAGGACCATGAACAGAGTATTTCTGCTTTATGTGGGTTGAAAGGCTCTGCAGCCCCACGGGGCCTCTCTTCTACAAAGAAAGTGCCAGGATCTGACTTCATGTTCTGGATTTCCTTGCAGTCCCTGGTCTCCTCTCTTCTATCCCTCATCTAATGGGGATGCCAATATCTCCTTCAGTAAGATCGAAATACTGCTGGTTTTAAACAAGAAATATTCATTTACAAGTAACAACAGGTACCTAACAGCACTTTCCACTGCTGAGAGCCCAGGAAACGTGCACAGGTGTTTGAACAGCTCGCTGAGCAAGATGCACTTGGGAAGCCCAGGATCAGCTGAACACCAGAAACTCCCCAGGGCACTTCCCAACTGCCAGCTAGGGCTGGAATGACAGCAAAAACCTGCACCAACTTCTAAAAATGCACTTCATGTCTCATTTGCAACATGTGCTTAACAGAACACAAACGCTTATTTAAGAATTACTTCTACAAGTAACTCTTCTCCAATCTATTTTTGACCCATTCAGGCATAAGCATGGTGTTTATATTGTCTGCATAGGCCAGACACGTCCCTATGAAAGGACAGGTAGTGTCCTCAGGACAGTGTTTAGAAGTGGAAGGGGTGAAGTGCTGGGACATCTGAATGCAGTGATCTTTATTAACAGTGTCATGGTTTCATCAGCTCTGCCTCCCCTGGGTAACAAAATCACCAGAGTTTTGCACCCTTCAAAAATCCATACAAGTCTACCCACTTCTTTTCTGACTCTACTGCAGTAATTATGCTCACTTAATTATGTTTAAATTTCTATATCTAATACATGTGTTTTCAATTTATTTGATTCATAACCCCTTGAGCATTTTCCAGTGGCTAGGAGAGCCCATATATAAGGAATTTAAGCTTTCTCCTAATAGCTTTAAGCTTCCTCTCCCCACCTCTAGACACTTTAAGAGATTATCCATAACCTCCCTCCTCACCAAGCCACAGATTTAGACTGTTCTTTTAAAGTATTATTAGCTAATCTTTATTCTTTATATTTTCCATTAAAAAATAACTCTATTGTTATTTTGCATTAGGTTGCATTTGCACATTAACACTTATAAAAACATCAAAAGGCAATAGACAGAGATTTAATTTTGGGTGCAATTTCCCTTAAATACCTTCAGAGGAGCTGGGTATCTGTGCAAATTGCATGATTAAGAGCTCATCAGATACCTAATTCCTGTGAGTTAAGTTCCACTGTCAGGGAGACCAGCTTTCTGCTAAGATAAAAATGAGATTCCAGCCCTCAACAGATGGGAGTTAGAGCTGCTTCAACTCACTTGACTTGTCTGAAGTGTGCATCCTGCACCCCAGGTTTATTCCTGCTAAAGCCACAGGTAGCTGGCAAGAAGCTAATAACAACCCCCCTCACCGCAGGGATCTCTTACCACGTTGGGGCGCTTGACGATGTTCTCCAGCTTCGTGTGACTGAACTCCAGGCTGATGACGTTGTAGAGTTTCTCTCGCTGGGCCTCTGGTGTTTCATAGTACCTCACAAACTGGGACATGCTCATTTCCACTCCCTTTTGGGTGTTCACATCCATCACGTCCACGATACGGCGGCTGCCTGCAAACACAAGGAACCCCTCTTAAAAACACCTGCCTTGGCTTTATTTTCCACGCGTATGTCCTTGACAACCACAGTGAACTGGTATTAGAGGATGGTGGACTAACATCTGTCCCTCCACAGGGCTGCTCCTCAGCAGCTCCGATAGCAAGCGGACAAGCAACTCTGAACTGGATTTTGTGCCCCAGGATGACATTGAGCAAGTCACCTGCTGCCTCTGTTTTGGAGGGAGCAGACAGCATTTCCCTCCTTTACACAGATGTTATGATCAGAAGTACCTTAATACCAACAAGGAACAGATATTAAATGGTAGTGGGGGGTGCACCAGACAAACAACTCTCCAAATCACAATGTAAAATTTTCTGAACATCCATATGCCTCTCAAGATGCTTTTTGGGCAAAAATGGCCCATAAAGAGCAAAGTACCTTGCGTAGCCAATGCTACAAGCTGCTAAACACCTTCTAGGGATCATTGAGGATTCTCAGTTCCAAAAGCCATTAGCAAAGATGAAAGCAGTAAGTGCCTTGTAAGGGCAGGCCCCGCTTTGGACCTCCACGCACAAGCTACAGGACACACTTCCAGCCTGGCGAGCGGCAGACATACGAGTCTCATTAGCACCAGAATGTTGAGCAGCAGTTTTAGCCAAGCCTTCAGCTTCACACCGATTCACCCACAATCTTCTCTTTGGCCAACTGGAAGGTTTCACCTCCTGCAGCAATTTCATCATTCTAATTAGCAGTTCATTTGTGTGTGAGTGAAAGGGAGCCCGTGAGACACATGTCTCATTTCCAGGAGAGAAGGATTCTAGCAAGCAAACTTGTATCACTTCCAAAAAAAAAGAAAAGGAAAAAAAAAACAGCCCTCCAAAATGATTTTTATCACTGAAGAAATAACTCTAAACAAATTGCATTAAAATAAAATGCAAGGCCTATATATGCCATCAGAGGGAATTATTAATAAATACAGCACCTGGCCTATTGTATGCTTGGGAGCAGTATTTCAGCAAGAATTATAGTCTGGATTGCATCACTCCATTAAAAACATCCTTAGCCACTGATAGCAATGACAGTGACAGATGTGATAATGACTCTGGAAAGGAACCCAAGACCATAAAGCTTTGTAATCAGAAAGAAAAGTTTACACTGTGTAAATCTGGAATAGTCCCAGTGGCCCCTCAGTCAAACTCCTCACTTCCATGCCAGGGAGCAGGACTGGATTCTTTAGTCCAAATTCCACTTCAAACTTAGTGTTGCCACGTTGAGGCAGCCTGGGGAGGAGGACGTTTAGTTACATGTCCTTACATTAGACACTTGCACGTTTGGGTTTTATTCATCTGTGCTGTTTCAAACTGAATCATAACTGTTCGTTTTACCTCTCTATGGTGGTGGTGGGAAAGCTTCCCCCCCCCTCCTTTTTTTTCCTCCTTCAACTCAGTATATTAGCAACACGTGGGAGTGAAATTCTGTTAAACAGTCCCCGAACAAAAGCCAACCTGATTCCTGGGCTCCACTGCCTCAAGATTAAGGCAGTTTCCACAGAGCAGAGAGGCAAAAACACAAATGCTGGGAAGTGGCATTTGCAGCACGGTGGGGCTGAGACAGGAGCTGCCATGTTACTGCCTCGGTTTCATCTCTGTGCTGCTCACAGTGACCTCAAACAACCCCTCAATTACCTTTTCTGAAAGAGAAACCATCCCTTCCCTGATGAATTAAAAATACGAGGTGCAGTTAAATAACAAGTTTGTTAAACGCACACGATTATCAATTACGAACAGAAGAGCCAAGACGGAATTGATAGTCTCTTGACTTCCCAATTAAAGAGTAATTTTGGAGGATGCTTTTCTCTTAGGCCACAGCACTATCAAAGGAGCCCATCCATAATGATTTCCTGGAGAACCCTTCTCAAAAGGGGAGATGCAATTACAGGTTGGCAGCCTCAGCTCACTGCCCCCTTCCTAGCTGGCTTACTGCCAGCTTTTTTGTGCTTTTCTGTCCTGGAGGAGAAAGGGGGAAAAAAAAAAAAAAAAAAAAAATCCAGCTCTTCTAAAAGATTCAGCTCTTCTACTGCCTGTCCCCTAGGAGCCAGGCAGGTACCATCCAGAGGGGAGACAGGGAAAGCACTCGGGGAAGCAACAAACTGGGGCTCCAGAGCGATGCGTCCAGCTGCGCCACCTCCGCTCGGCCTGGGACCCCGCCAGTCTCTCCGTGTATTTTACTTGATCTGCCCTTCCTGCTGAGCAGCTCCTGGTCCTCACGCTACCATGAACTGTCCGACGGAGTCAGGATAAAGCTGGAGATGCTGAGGTTCACGAGAGGGGATTTTACTGCCTTGAGAAGAAGCCACAGTGTTCCCCTCCGAATGCTGCCTGCTCATCAAGCACAAAGCGAGCTCCCAACGGATCAGAAAGATGGTACCTAAGAAACAAGCCAGGCCCCATCTTTGACAAGGGGAATGGGACAAAGGAAGGAAGGGAGAGGAGGCCCCTTCCAGAAAGGGGAAGGCTGCCTTCCTCCTCCTCGAGCTGAAATGGCTTCACACCAGCATTATNTGCTGCCCGTTCTTTCTGCTCACATGGATTTAGCTCTGGTACAAGCAGCAAGAAGTGGTAAGTGAAGCAAATGCAAAATGGGGAGGAGAAAATAAAACACAGGAACTGTGATCAGAAATGAAAATTTTAATAAATTGTTGTGCCTTCCCCACTGTAGAAAAAAGACAAGATGGTCTCACAAGCAAAGACANAGGCTTCAACACTGCCCGTTCTTTCTGCTCGCATGGATTTAGCTTGGGTACCAGCAGCAAGAAGTGGTCTGTAAGTGAAGCAAATGCAAAATGGGGAGGAGAAAATAAAACACAGGAACTGTGATCAGAAATGAAAATTTTAATAAATTGTTGTGCCTTCCCCACTGTAGAAAAAAGACAAGATGGTCTCACAAGCAAAGACAGACTGTCCTTTCTGCAAAGATGAATACAAAACTTGTCTGTTAAGAGGATGAGGCTGCTGTGGAAATGATTTTAACTCTTTGCAATGGCACTCAGACCTGTGCCAGCAGAATGAGATGGTGCCTCTAGCTGGAAACACCCTTTCATGCAGCAGAACCAGGTTAGGAAAATGCCTGCATGACCCTGCTAATCTTTATGTGAAGACCCTGCTATCTTTGTGAAAAATATTTGATTTGCAAAGCAGGATTTCTGGTAGAGCTCTAGGAAATCTGCCAACTTCACTAGTGGATTAAGTGTTCCTAAAGACTGAGGTTTTGACTTCCATCCCAGGTAATGCCACCAGAGTGCCCTGAGCTGGAAAGCACACGTCCTTCTGCTGCCCACCAGAGACATGAGGATATCCCATACGGATCCAAAGGATGTGAATTTGGGCAGAAACGGAGCTCTTCAGGGCACTCCCTGAATTTCAGGCCCAGAACAAGCAAAAAAAAAAAAAAAAAAAAAAANGAGCATCCCAGGGCTGCCGGGGCCAGCAGAGGGCAACGAAGAACAGAGGGAAGGCAGCACAGTCGCATCCACCACAACCCTCCTATTCCCAAAGCATCCTCTCGTGCTCTGCGATCCCTGCCCAGCTCTTCCCACTCCAGTACCTGCTCTGGCCCTGCCACTCGTCCCCAGGCCCTGCTGCCTGCAGGACACCAGCCTTTGCAGAGGGTTTAAGTCATTTCCTTGGCAAGGGGACACATAACACCAGCGAGTACCTTTACCATCTGTTATAGAAGTGCCACGTTGCAATAACCCACGGTATTAGTTTTTCCACACAACAAAAGGGAAGGCACTTAGAGCATGACTATGGGAAGAGCCTGAGCTAGCAAAAAGTTGTAGGAAGCTTTAACATTAGAGGCCTAAGGCAAAAAGAAAATGTTTTAATGACATCCTATAGAGCCAATTAATGTATTTACACCTACCCAAAACATAAATGGTAATTTCCAGTGAATCTTTGAGCTAAATTGCAGCTAGTGAAAACTGTATGAAGAAAAACCTTTCAACTTACCAACAAAAAAACCCTTTTCCTTTCTGTTTTATGTAGCATCCAAATGTACTAACCTATAGCATAATCATGCTACAGATTTGGAATCCAACAGGGAGCATTCAAATAACTTCCAATAGGAAAATAATAAAAGGTCGAAGTGGGAAAGGATGTAAATTTACTAATTTATGTTTTATTTGGTTATCAAATCAATTTTAACAGCGCTACTCCTTTCCTAAAGTGTTTCAAAGTAAAACATTTAATAGAATAAGAGAAATATGACAAAATAATGGCAATTTTTGTAGGAGTATTTTATAGAAGTATTACTTTGTTCTACACTATCAAGAGTAAATCATTTTTGCATGCTAAGAAACCTACCAAAATTAAATCACAGAATCATTAAGGCTGGAAGAGACCTTTAGAAATCATCCAATCCAACCCCCCTGCACACCAGGGACACCCAGAGCACGGGACACAGGGTCACATCCAGGCGCGTTTTGAGGATCTGCAGAGAAGGAGACTCCACAAGCTCTCCTGGCAACCTGTTCCAATGGTCACCCTCACTGTTAGGCATATTTTCCTTAAGTTTCCGTGGAACTTTTGGTGCTTCAGTTTGTGGCCATTTCCTTCCTCTCATCCTAGAGGAATGTGGGTCTTTTTTTGTTTTTAAAAGGGACATCTCACAGGCAGGAGCACAGATTGGAGCCCTTTATCTCCCTGGGAGCGGCACAAAGACCGCTGATGGGATCAGCGCAATCTCTCCTCCTGTTCTTTCTGGGAAAGCTGCCCCTGAGGGGGAACCGCACCCAAAGGTGGAAGGGGCACTTGAGCTTTTATGGCCGTATTTACATTGCAAATCCCAAGCTCTGCTGCTTGTGAGTGCCCCACCAGCAGGATGGATGGCAGGACAAGAGTAGAGCTCTGCCCCAGGCGCTGGGTGAGCAGGGAAGGAGCTGGGGAGAGGCCTGGGAGGTGGCTGGGTGGTTCAGATAACTGCTCCTGAGAAGGTCTCACCTGCCCTGGTCTCACCTCTGCTCCTGGCTGGGCACCCTGCCCTTCTGCTTTGTCCCTGGCGCTCCTCCAACCTTGGGGTAAGCAAAGGCAGCTCCCTAAAACACCAGGAAAACATTTGCTGGTGGGTGACTTGCAGGAGGGATTAGTTTTCTGTTGATAGAATGGGCTCAGGGAGCTCCCTGAGAGGTCAGACAAGCAGCAAAGTTGGCCCAGGAGGAGAGGAAGGATCTCCGGATCCAGAGCTGGAATAAGCAGGAGGTGGAAAACCCAGGAGGGAAGCGCTCTGCTCCCTGTCAGACCGGCCTTTCTGTATCATGAAATGTCATCACCAGACCACAGAGCAACAGATTATGGCCTTGGTTTCCTGATACATGGCCATTAGGAAATGGAATAAAAACCTATGCAGCAGAATTATTCAGTAATGTGGGAACTGCATCAGAGAATTGCAGCTCTGCTTTTGTCTGGACTGGTATTTAAACATTCTTTGGCAACGGGCTGGCAACCACAACATACACCTAGTATCCAAGTTCCAGTTATCCAATCTTGGAGCGTACAGAGCTATGACGACAGTAGGCCTCTACATCACACAGATACTAATATATTTTAGGCAAAAGCATAACTACACTGAAGGTAATTTTGGATTAAAGTAAATTATCACGCTAAAGCATAACAACTATCATGAAATATTTATGATTTTGAGTGCTATTTCTCTGGAATAAGACAGCTCTTTTCGAATGAACTAAACCAGGGGACGCTTATTCCAGAATTGCGACTGTGAGGAGTTATTCCAACACAGCTCTTCTGGCTAGTTTTCCCATACAGATAATTCCTTTACAAATTCACTTGTAGTCAAGGCTTTGAGAAGATAGTGACCACATCAACACATCAGTTCAATCCCACTTTCATGTTTGGACACGGCAGGAGTACATTCTTTTGAGATGTTTAATACTTGTTAAAACATCCATTCAAAGGGGATTTATTGGTGTTTATATCCGGATGCAAACATCACTGCTTTTGCAAGACTATCCCTGTTTAATGAAGATTCTTTAGGAGTTTACCATGGTAAGCAAAGGACAAATTTACGGAGAGATCAAGCAGGAAGCACTGCTCTAAAAACAGAAATGGCTCCATTTCCAGGATGGCAAGTGAGCGGACAAGCTAAACAGAGGCAAGGGAGTGGTGTAGCACTTCAGTTATGGCAACCCAAATGGCAACAACCCAACAGGTTGTTAAAGGCAGCAGCCCAGGGTAGCACAGGGGTTGGAGACACAAGACCAGAACACATTAATAGGCAATTAAAAAAGTAGATGTCAGTCTAGAAGACAAAAAAAAGGTGGTTCAGCACCTAGAGCACAACACTGGAATTCAGAGGACAAGTTTCTATTTCTATCAGCGCCACTGTTGACATCTGTATGCTCCAGACCCTGATTTCTCCATGTCAGCTGTTCACCAGGAATCAAGAAACCGATGAGGTTTAATTATATTTTTAAGCTGAGGCAGCTCCCTGCCTGCATCACAGGCCAGCTCCACAAAGCCCAGGAACCAGGGGATCGGAGCACAGTGGGAACATAGGAATGCCACAGCAGCCCCTCCAAACATCCCAGGCTGCAGCTTCTCCTCTTTTCTCTAAGCATACGCCATTTCAGAGGTGCAAAACTAAGGGGTGTTAAATTCAGCAGCGCCCTTGGAGGTCCTGCAAAATACTGCTTTAACACAGAGATTGCCCCTCCAAACACGCCTGTCCCACCTCTGTGTCAGCGGACGCCTATGAAGGCCGAGTCCCAAAAGGTCGGTTGCTTAAGAACAGCCACAAACTGCTTTGGTTTTTGACAAATTAGGTAGAGGTCTCAGATTCTAGGAAAATCACTAAGGTAACCTTGCTTGAAACAAGCCGTTCAGACTCTGAAGCCGAGTTGCTAATTTTAATCTGCCCATAAGAAAACACAGCGCAGCTCCACAGTTCTGCCAGTCGCATCAGCGAGCAGCAGCTGTAATTCTTGCTAGGCCCGAGCACAGAGGGATCAGAAACAGCTCAGAAATCACCATACTTGGTCTGATCAATGTATGCAGCAGCATGTGTAAACATTGTCACAAAGAACCTGCATGTTGCATGAAGGAAAACAAATAAAAAAGCACCTGTCCAGCCCTCTCGGTACTGCCTGCAGATCAGTACATTCAGCTCCCCATCATTACCAGATCACAGGTTGCAAGAATATCGTAACAGCACGTGCTCTAGTCAGAATGATCCATCTCTTCCTCCTCACAAGGTACACGCAGAGCCCTGGCCTCACCAAGCCAGGCCAAGGAAACAGGAGAGGTCGCTCCAGGGGAAAAAAAGCCAAGGCAAAAGGCAGAGGGATGAGCCAGGGCTTCAACAGCACTGCCCTCGGAGAAGGGAAACTCTAGACAGAAGTGGAATGAAGCTCCTCATTAAAACAGCCCTTTTTATTTTTTTATTGTCCAGATGTTTCCTCTCTGTAGTTCTCACGCTTAAGTAGAACCGCAATAGCTGGGAGGCTGCCTGGCACCCACCACAGACCATTCATTTGATGCCACCCCAGCTTAGGGGCACTTGGAAGTTCCCCTCGTTGGGGGTAGTTTTTACTTGCTGCTCTGAGCTGAGGTCTGACTTAGCAGGTTTCCAGGTGACGGAAAAGCACCAGAGCACAAAGGACGTTGGCAGTCCTGACCACGAGATCATTCTGAACTTTGACTTTTAAAAACAGAGTTTTGAAAAACAGTTGGAGATTTCCCACAAGCTTTATCCAGCAAACCCTGTGCTCTGTTTCAGAACCAAACGCAGCACACAAGATGAGTCCTGACTCTCCTACCGTGGAAAAGTCTGATCCAGTATGCCCTGGAGCAGAAGTTATTTGAACACCAGGTACAAAACGAGATGTGCTGCTTTCTTATTGTTGCACCCAGGGCTCCTGCAGACACAGCAGCTCATGACTCCGGTCTTTTCTTCCCAATGTGGCTCTCCCATTCCCAGAGCAAATCCTCACCTGGGGAGAACCATCCATCTTAATCAAGACTAGAACACATGGCTGAGGGCAGCCTCCTGCACTACCTCTACACTGCCAGGTTAATTCTGGGACCCACTCCTCACAACAACGGTTCCCTAACGAGCCTTCCTCTCAGCTCCTTCTCTCAATCTCTAATTTCACAACTTCCTTGAAGCGAACGGAGCAATGCTCTATAGGAAAAAGACAACCCCAGGTCCCTGTTCAGCAGGTAGGATGGGAAGTATTCCACACAGGAGCATGTCCTTGCTTTGTCCCTCTCTTGTATGGGCGCAGCTGATTTTCTCACAGAGGATGGGGTATGGTACGTTGATTAACTCAGTCTCCCCTGCTTGCCTGCAGGGCACACTGCGAGTCTCCCAACGTGCCTTGTAGTTTCACATGAATTCACGATACAATTTACAGACAAGATCAGCTGGAGAGGGGGAGATAACACAGGAGGAAGGAACTAAAAATCCTCAGGAAGCAGCTATACTCAGAGCACTATCAGGTTGGCTTCCAGCTTGCTCAATTAGCTACTAACAAAAAGCTGAAGGCATTTGCACAGGCACTTTGGATACTATTGTGCTAGTGCATGAGAGGAGTTGAGATGCATGTTCCTTCTCCTGGCCACATCTCTGCTCTCACCTTGATCCACTGTCCTGCAGCCACGAGTTTCTCTTCTGCAGAGACACCACTTAGGAGTCTTGACCAAGCACCAAGTTACCTGTGTGTATATACATTTATATACACATTATATAAAACACACATGTACCTCTAAATCTTACACATTTTATAAATGCAGAAGACTCATTTACCTAAAATGTGTGCATATACTCTTTGCCTCTCTCCAGTCCCCTTTCATTTTTACCTATATCCAAAAGTAGGACTGTATGGATTAGGTGATCTTTCTGTAGGAGATCCTAAGTTCTCATCTTATCTGAAGTTCCTACACGGGGGAGTGCAGGAACACAATATTAAATAAAGATGATGCAGTCCCCAGGACAGCTTCAGCCTCTAACAGTGCACAAGCGTCGGTGACCAGCGCAGCCCCTCTCTGCAGCCTGACACTTCCTCCACTGCAGCCAGAAAAACCTCATTCACTTCAGCAGAGCAGCGAGGTCCTTAACTTCTTGTGCACTTGGCGAATGAAAGATTNATTAGGTGAGCTATGGTCTTTCTGTAAGAGACCCTAAAGTCTCATCTTATCTGCAGTTCCTACAGGGGGGACTGCAGGAACACAATATTAAATAAAGATGATCCAGTTCCCAGGATGGCTTCAGCCTCTGCCCACGTGTGTCGGTGACCAGCGCAGCCCCTCTCTGCAGCCTGACACTTCCTCCACTGCAGCCAGAAAAACCTCANAAAGATGATGCAGTCCCCAGGACAGCTTCAGCCTCTAACAGTGCACAAGCGTCGGTGACCAGCGCAGCCCCTCTCTGCAGCCTGACACTTCCTCCACTGCAGCCAGAAAAACCTCATTCACTTCAGCAGAGCAGCGAGGTCCTTAACTTCTTGTGCACTTGGCGAATGAAAGATTTATTAGTAGACAGACAGAACAGAGCGGCTCTCACAGACGGATACTTGTCAGCAGGCACAAGGGAAGTCTGACCCGAGCTTGCAAGGCCAAACCCCTCTATTTAAACGTCTTTTCCATTGCAAATGTTTGCAGTTTAATGATGTAATTCATTCTATTATCTTTCTCCACTGACACCATGATTATAAACTCACTGTTGTGGCAGAGACCTGCTCACATATTTCTTTAAACACTCAATTTGCAACTGAAATTTTGGCTCTTTTTTTTTTCCTTCTCCTTTTTTTTTTTTGGGGAGTTTTAAATGCCAAATGAGACGGGCAAAACACACTGATAATCAGGTGTCTCTTCAGCTGCTCCAGCAGAGAAAACAGAAATGCATGGAGGGGCTTGGTTTCCTTTTTACCCTTTGTCTTGGAGATCAAAGGCTGCAGTCAGGTCTTCAAAGCCTTGACAGAATCACAGAAATCAAATATTGAAATGATCTTAGGTCTCATCTTGCCCATCTCCTCCCAGGGCCAAAGAGAGGATGGTTCTTTGCAACAGTTTTCAAAGCTTTGTCCTGTCTACTACTTTTTAGTGCCGTACCTCAATGCACCAATTTTAGCACATTTAACAGCTTTGCCGCTTTCAACTTTCCTTGGATCTTAAGTCAAAGGCAGGAGCCTTTCAGCACAGTGAAAATAACCAGCAACCAAGTGAAGTGAACCAAACATTTTTGACCCACTGAAGGATTAAAATCCATTCTACAACACCAAATTTTAACAGAAAAAAAATGTGATTAATGATGCATTCATTCTTCCCTGCTTCTCCACTTATGCATGTTTGGAAATAGCTTCTTTCGCCACTCGGCTCTTGGCAAGTTGGTGTGTCTGCAGCCTAGCGCTCACAGTTCCCGCTGAGCCCGGACCTCCTTGGCCCACGGAGAGGTGGGGAACGCTATGGAGATCAGCAGGAGCGCTCTGGTTCATCCAGGACGGGCCGCGTGGAAACGCTGGGATCCAGCGGTGATAAACAGCAAGCACACTAGAAAGGCTCAGTTAAGAAATAAAGAATTCAAGCAAACCCAGCCTAGCTTTTCTTGCTTAGAAAACAGCACCACCCTCGTGCAGGGGCTCCACAGCTACCCAGAGATTTCCTGACCTTCCTGTGACGACCCAGGGAGATAAAGGCAGGGCAGGCATCAATTAGGAGTCAAAGGGTGAGACACTGCAGATGCCAGAGAAAAGCAGAAACTCTTTTAACCTCAATCAATGCTGACCCATGGGAATCACTAAAAAGAAGTCATCAAAGAGAAGGAAAGGGAGCTCACACTGATGCACACATTCACATTTCCTCTTTTCCCTCCTTTACTTGGTTCATAGGTTCTAAAACTACTCAGTGCTCCATTTTTTTCCTCAGATTATATGATGCACAAAGAAGCACAAAGAGATTATACGATGCACAAAGAGAACTGATACCTCGTAGCTACTGTGTGGTGCCCTTCTCATAGCTCCTGTGCACATAACTAAACCCACCAAGGCACTAGCATGGCAAGCTGAGCATGAGACATGGGGTCTGCCCCACCGCACTCTGAATACCTATACCAAAAGCTTAATAAGGAAACCAAGAGGGCCAATGACTCCTTTGCCAAATTATAAATCTGTTTATGATGAGATGACAACGACATTCTGCCTTTCAGAATTAATATTCAAATCCACCGCAAGAATGAAATCGTAAAACCTAATAGTTATTAGATTACAACAGATTTTTTCCTCCTTCGAGAGCTGTCTCAAGTTCCCAAATAGGCCACTAATTCCTCTCCCCTTCCCTGTTTGCGCTCCTGGCTCGCAGCCATTTCAGAGATCAGACAAATTCCAACTGTTGAAATGAATCCACTGTCCCAGGCTTAAGGAAAACCCAGGATCTCTTTTGTATGGAGGTGGGAGTCAAGTGTCCAGCTATAACCATCCCTCCAATTGCACTGTGTAAAGTGGGTGTCCTTTAAAGCAAAAGGACTGGACTGGAAGTGTGCTTTGCTTTGCTCACCTATTACACATAGATGAACAGTCAGCATATTGATGGGTGATACTGAATGAGTCATAAACAGAGTAAATTAGAACTGGTATCTGCCCTTTTAAAAAAAATCCTGGAAGACAACAACCTAGCAAACANAAAGGACTGAACTGGAAGTGTGCTCTGCTTTGCTCATATATTACACATAGATGATCAGTCAGGCATATTGATGGGTGATACTGAAAGAGTCATAAATATTAGAGTAAATTAGAACTGGTATCTGCCCTTTTAAAAAAAATCCTGGAAGACAACAACCTAGCAAACAATAGCAACATTTCTTTGGAGTGCCAGAAAAATATCGTGAAAAACTGGTTATTTTAAAAAAGATCATCAACAAAGCCCAAGTAAGCATTAGCAGTGATCAACAAATTGTGTTCCCCCCGCCCCTTATTATTCCCACAGGCTAAAATTTTCAAAGAGAAATTACAAATAAAATAGGCATCCAAATGAAATTATTTCCTTGCGAGTTACAGCTGCCCTGCTCTGAAGATGATTTTTTATGTTATAAATAGAAGGCAATGATTACAGAATAACTTGAGACCAAAGATTCAGTAACTTCCTCTAAAACATATGGAGTTTACATACAAAAAAAAAAAAAAAAAAAAAAATCCTCCAAGCACTCTATAACAAATATGATCCCCCTCTGATTCTAGGGAGAAGAGAAAATAAACAGGGTTAAATAGCATCTGCATACTAGAATGATGAGCACTTAAAGAAAAAAGAAACACCTTTGCACTGAACACAACATTTTTCAAACCCTATTCTCTACCTACCGAATCCCACACGCATTCAAATGTGCAGTTATGATCACTGCATTTCACATTTGCAAGACATCATTCTCTTCCAGTTTCAACAACCCAGATGTTTTGAAAACACTGCATTTCAGAAATGTAGCTACCTGTAGGTTGAGCAGTCTGCCAAAAAAATGCCCAGACAACCATGGGACATTAATAAAACAGTTTTCAATTGCTTTAGTTGAACTTGAAATGCGGGGAAATAAATATACAAAGCAAAAATCAGAAAAAAATAATCACCATACATATCTAATATAAAACTTGCTTGCCAATGTTTCCTCACCACTACATCACTTACAAATCAGGTGTAGACATGGGAATTGCACCCATATCCTTCAAGTCTGAATGTGACTCTTGCATATGGCACAAATTCCATAGTGATAGAAACTATATTCCATAAGAGCAGTAGATTATCAGATACAACTTACTGTAATTGCCCAAATATTTTAGAGTTGTTTTTAATCAAATTTTCCACCTGCTATGCCAGAAGCAATCAATTGTGTTTAAAAAAAGACAACAGGTGACAGCATTCATAACCAAATTACAGGTTCAGTACAATGATTCCAGAACAAGATTGTCCAAACACAATAAAAAGGAGGATGTCCAAGGCGCCGTATCCGGCCTAGCACAGGTACACAGATTGCTGAACCAGCTGGGAGAAACTGCTCACTGCTTTGCATGGAAGTTAATCTTGAAGTTAATTACTATTGTTATTTTTACTCCATTGTTTTATACATCTGTTTTTATTTATAAATACCCTCCTGCTTCGCTAGCCAAGCATATAAGAATCTCCACCCCCTAATAATTCCAGGAACATCAATCTTGAGGAAATGCAACTCCCACACTTCGACTATTTCACAGGAAAAACAACGCTGTTATGCAACACTACACTGTTCCAAAACAGCTCCAAGTCAGGCCCTCAACTCAGGCAGTTTCAGAGACAAGAGAAAAAAAAAATAGTAGTTTATCAGCTATGGAACAAATTCACAGAAAATTGCAAACAGCAGCCTGATAATTAAACGGCATTGGGCTTCTCCACAGCAAAAGAAACGGATTCAGAATCTACAACCCTGCACATGCAAGTATTTAGGATACCATAAATCTTTCAAGGGCTTCCAGATATCCTCGTATGATTTCCTATTTTAACTACAGTTTGACCAACAAATATGCTGCCCAACACTTCCTACACCACTTCTCTAACATTTTCTACTAAAGAATTTTTCCCCAAAGCTTATAAATATCATAAATTAAGCAACATTGCCAAGCTTTGTTTGTGAAGGAAGGATCATCAGAGATAACCTCTTCTCCACAGATAACCCCAACTGCACAGAGCTGAGGCACAAGTTCCTCCCCCTCATTTTGCTTAACTAGATCTTTTTCAGACTTGGCATTCCTAAGGATTAATAAAGTCATTAATTTTGCAAAAGTTCTTCTTTTAGAATGCAACAATTGGATTAAAAGAACCTTATCACTATACAGGTAAATAATACTAATAAATTCTGAATATCATAAAGGCAGCTAAACCTCTCTAACGTCCTGCAGTTAACAAAACTGCCCACTAAAACTAGCTCCACAGCTACTCCTTAACCATGCACACTAGCATTTACTGAGTAACAGTTTCAGACAAATGGAAAACAACACATCCATCTTAAGCAAAAGATTATTTTTCAAGTATTCAACGTGCAAAATTTAATGGAGATTAAAAACTCTTGGACCAAAAAAATGCTATGGAATACTTGATAATTATAGGCACCATTTATCTGTTTTATGTTTTACCAAGATGACACCTCTAAAACTCAGCACGGAGCAAGGACAAAGTGCCTCCTACCCGGTGACCGAGGGCGCTTTGCAGAGCTCTGTGCTCGGGCTCTCCTGGCAGCCTCCGCTCAGAGCCCTGACCTGGCCTGACACGGGAGCGGAGGCACAAGGTGCTGGGGCTCCCATCACACCCCTACAAACAGATGCTCTGCGAGAGATAAAACCCCAGGAACTCAGTCAATAAAACCTTCCAAGATCACAAAAGTGTGTGCAGGACACCTGTTAAGAGCAAAAGCCTTCGCTCCACTTCAAATGGCCAATTATCCAGCATGAGATCAGAGGCTGGTCAGCACGACTAATTAGGGCTCTCCCAGCCTTTTTAATTTACAAATTGCCGCTCCGTGCCTTCCCTCACATTCTGCGAGTTATCACAAATGTCTACCAACACAACTGGGCAAGTATTTCAAAGCAATTCAGTTCTCTATAGAGTTAATCCAGTGCATTCAAAATAACTTACCCACTAATAGCTTCACATCTCTGACGGTGAAATCCGGGTCAGGCATTCTATAATTAGCAAAGAAAGCAACGTTAAATACCGTCAAGATAAGTATGGGAACACTTTCGTTATCATAATAAAAGAAATAAATGTATAGTGCTCTTTGTCCATAAAGCAGTAGGGGAATCAAGCAAGGTCTCAGTGACATGTGGACAGTGTAATTTTTAATGACATACATAACATCTTTGTATTGGCAAGTGCACAAAAGTCCCTCTGCTCATAAAAGAGGAGGAAAGAGGTGTTTTTTCAAGCACTCTCTAGCAACAGTTTTCTACGCTCAGTGGACTGGGAGGGAAATGAAGGGGCTGAGGATGATTTAAAAAAAAATCCCAAAGCTTCATTGCCCATTCCTGCTAAGCAACTCCAAGGGCTTTGCAAATGCTCCTGCCCCACACATATTCCCCAAGGTAGGAATTACCATTTTGCTTAGAAATGTAAACACACATGTTCAAAGTCACATCACATGTTGGATTCACAGTTTGAAAATAAAAACCTGAAAATTTTGAATTAAAGTCCCATGGTTTAAAACACTAACAACATCCCTGTGGAAAACAACCTGGCTGTATTTAGGGGATTGAACAATTCTCACTCAAGTCAATTCAGTTAAGTCTAATTTAGATACATGGGCATTAGGGAACCAATCACACTCCATAATGTCACTCCTAATACAGACAATATTTTAGGTTTCACTGTCACTATACAATAGCCTAGTTTAACATGTGTGTGAATTTTCATTGTCAGGGAAGAATACAAATTCCACAACACACAGAAATGCCAGAAGAGTAAAACAAAAGCAGGAGAGGATTGCTTAGATGGTCTACCTCGTCCCTGTGATGATATTTAACACCTCACATCTTCGGGTCATGAAAATTCCCTACAGAATTGTAATCAAGGACAGCTCAGTGGGAACCGCTAGCTCAGTGGTTCTGACCCTCCCTGCACTGCCGTGGCTTGGAGATAAACCACCTGCTTCTGCTCAAAACACAACTTTGAGAAAACATAGTTTAAAAAAAAAAAAAAAAAAAAGGGTATTCAGCTCATAGGCCATTTTTTACTATTGAGAAAACACTGAAAAGATAAAAGTACATTTCGTGTCATGCCTAGGTCTTGAGAACACCACTTGCCAAGTTTTGTTTGTCCGTTTACTTTTATCCTTATCACCTTCCCGGTGGGACGCAGGGGCTGGACAGTGTCTTTTGTTAGGACCCCGCCAGCCCTCCCATCCCTGCACATGGCTGTGAGGGCCCCAGAGCTCTGGAATTCCCTTCTGCGCTGGAATGAGGTGGTCTGAATCCAGTGACCTCCTGGGTTCACTCCGAGCTCTCCGTTTTAACTGAGCACTGCGGAGTCACCGGGAAGGAAAGGAGAAACTGCTAGGGGGCACCAAGAATGTGCAAGGCTCATCTTCAAATTAAAACACTTGTGTTTTATGCATTTTATGGCCAGACATATATAACAGTATTTTTTTTTTTTTTTTTAATACAGATGTGAAAAGGAAAGAAGAAAAAGGCAACAACCCCAACCCAGAAGCCTACAAGCAAATCCAGTCTGAGAACTCCAGCAGCATCTGGCAATAAACATTACTCAAACCAAAAGAATATAATCCTCCTTACCAATAAAATGATACATCACACTCTGGGAGAGCACACCTGGCATCTCACTGCTTTTTATGCCACTGAAACCCCAGAATATATCAAATACTGGAGAAAGGGGGCACAAAGGGGAGAATTTGAGGCTTGAACACAGCGGCTTCAAGTACCATAACCCATTTTGGAGCTGGGTTGTCTTGGGAGGGTAGGGTTTAATTAAAACCCTTCTGCCGACTGCTGAGTCCATAAATCACCTCCTTCCAGCCCCACCAATGGGGCTGCTTATACTCCTGCAGTTAGGGCTGATTTGCTACAGCTCTGTGATAGCAAAAATAACATTTCTTTGAATGTCATCACCTCTATACTAATTAGTAAGTGTTGGTTCATTTACTTTTCCACATATAAATCTGAAACACTAACAATGCAGAAAAACTAAGCAGAGTTTTTTGTTCAATGTAGCTGGGTTTTCTAATATGGTCCCAAAGATTTTTTCATGTATCGTACAAAAAAGGCGATCAACAAAGTGGGGTCACTTACCAATACACCAAACTATGACCGTTTGGCAGGGTCAACCACCACAATACAGTAAAGCAGCAACCAAAACAGCCTGCAACAATTCTCCTAGCTACAAGGTGAATCCAAACGCAAGAGTCTGACCCCTTCCAACGCTGCGGGGCCGGCAGACTGATACTCACTATTGCACGTGGTAGATGTCAGGGTAATGAGACTAAAGGTCCCGATGGTTTCGGATCAGCTAATTACTTAGCAAGTTAATACCCCAGGCAGGACGCAGTGCTGTTTTGATTTTGCTGGAATACGACACACATCATTTATTCACCTACCAATGTCTTACATGCCAGTTATTCCAGGTAGATACATGTAAGATGTGCAAATATGAATAAAATTAAATCATGCTCTTTTACAAAGTGCCAAGTATCAAAGCTTGTCCATGCATTTTAATTGTCATTTAAAACGCGCATAAAATTTATTTCCAATATTCTCTTACTCTAGAGACATCTACTCCCAAGAATGTACAATTCCTTTACAACATCATTTCAAATTAACAAATTTATGCTCATTTAAATAAAAAGATTAATGCATGGAATTTCCTGTAAGATTACTGATCTACGAATTCTAGTATTTTACTCCACCAGAGCAGCCATTATTCAGTGATTCAGAAGAGAAGAGAAATATCAGAAGAATTTGCCCAACTAACTGTGAAATGAAGAATTCCAGTGATCCTATACAGGAACCAGCTGAAGCTCGTGGATCAGAAATAATTTGTTCCCACTATTGCTGGCATAGTGCTCAAAAATACCCTTATTTTTGCTCTCTTTTTCTTTTCTGGCAGCGAATCCCATCTACGGGAAGAAGCTGCACACGAGGTGCAGAGTGTTCCCAGGAGGGGAGAATGAAACTAAGAAGAGGGAAGATGTCAGATTGGCCTTAGAAGGAGAGCAGCAGTTGGAAACAAACAAAAACGCTGGCTAGTCAAGCCTGGCTTAGGAGACTATTTTAAGCTTGTCACAGCAAATTGAAACATATATCCTCCCTCAATTTGCAAAGCGTGCGAATGTGACAAAGAGTCAGGAAAATGACTCCAAAAATTCCTGTGGATTAGTATTTACCCCCTTCCATCTCTTCACAATGCAGATCAGAATTCAAAGGCTGTATTATGCTATTGTCAGCTCTGCAAAACTCCAAAGCCAAAAATCATGCGGCATTTGGTCTTTTCTGTTACTTCTCCATTTCCAAAATAATTTTAAAAATTATTTCACAGCTTTGTTAACGCTTACAGAGAAAGGCACCCTGTTTTTAATGCTCTTCTTTGAGACATACCACCTATATGAGCATTCATATTGTATATGTATATACATAAAAGCATGCGAGTGTTTCAGCTTCAGCAGAACACAGAAGTACATTGACAACCTGGTCTGCCGCTATACATTGCTCACGGGCACAGACAGGACAGGTAACACAGCTGAGACTCTCCTTTTCTTCAAGATCCTAAGCACAATTCATGGAGACTTCCAGGAAGACAACTGGGAGGCTGCCTGTGAATGTATCAAAAAAATCCACATTCCAGGGTAAAAAAAAGCAACACATAAAGCACAAAACACATTGCTCTCCTTACAAAATACCACTAGCTGGAGGGGAGTTCCTGAATCCATAGATAAAGAAAGACCAAAAACGACTCTCAAAGTCACTATCACGCCAGGAGGCTGCAGCCAAGGCCTGCAGCGAAGGGAGGTGCCAGGTGGCAGCTCTCCAGATCGCGGGCACAGAAACAACGGGGAAGCAAGCGACAATGTGCGAGTTGGGATGCGAGTGCTGAAACGGCTACGGTGAAATTGCCTCATCACAGAATCCTCAATAATTAGCTATCAGGAGAAAGGGAGATTACATCTTGCGGGTAGACACACCAGGAAACAAGAAGTCTTCCTGGAGGACCTTGCCTGCCATCAACAGCCCAGAAGGCAGCACAGGGAACACGGTGCTGCTCAGCATCCAGCTCCGATAATGCTCTGCTGTTCGAGACAGAGAATCTGCAGCCCACGGCGTGTCCAGGGCAGGGGCTCTCCTGCTCAGAGCTCCCCAGTGACACAGCACTAAGTTGGTGGCGTTGACACAGTAAGAGCTGAAATACTCCCCCCACAGCATTCTTCTTGTCAGGTGGGGAATTTGGGCACTTCCTCATACCCACGGGGAAGATCTGGTTGCTAGGCTGATGGTAGGTGCTAGAGATGATGTGCATTTTTCTCCCCTTCAGGTCCACGAGCTTTCTTAAACCAGTCTCAACACACAGACAGTGCTACAAACAAGAGAGAAGACACAGGCACCAACACCGCACTTCACTCGTGCTCAAGAACAGACGCTTGTTCTGGTGCTGCAACAAAACTAAGGCTCACAGATGGTGCCTAAAGTCTCTTGCTTGCCCTTCAGCTTCACAGAGCCCCAGCAGCCACCGGTATTAACAAGGACGGACACACAGGTGCTGGATCAGTGCTTAGATGGATCGTGCCTGAGGTGCCAGAGCCAGTGCACTTCAGAACGAGTCCTGCTCTCACTGCTTCCTAAGAACTCCCTCACTGCAGACAAGAGCAATGGTTTCTTCCAGAATAAGTGCTTGAAGCTTTTACTGCCTGACCTTTGGAAGGAGCAGACTAAAAGTAATGTACCCTGGGAGAGCCCCCGTCACAGCCAGGATTCCCACAGTAGATGTGTCCTCCAAGAGCAGCCTCTCCTGAAGAAATGGACCGAGAGAGCAGCAACAACACTCAACAACAAACCAACCACTGTCAAGTTGAGCAGAGGAGTCAGAGGGAGGGCCAGAAAAACAGAGGTCTAAAGCAATAGCAAAAAACATCCTGGGAGGGAATGACATCTGGAGACTGAGGGGAAGCAAGGAGCTGGGATGGCAAATTGACCGAGTTATAGCACAGCCCACAAGTGAGCAGGAATTTGCTGTATATGACAAAGCTCCTGCTGAAGCAAAAGCCACTCAGCCTCAGGTGCTGGTTACACATGCACATACAGTGTCAATACACTCAACGGGGTGTAACTGGAATCAGGGAACCCAAAAAACATCTGTCCGGAGACCTCTGGCTGCGTAAGAGTCTTCCACTTTCTTTCTCACCCAGAAAAAAAGACTAGTGCTCCCCCCAGCCAAACACTATCATCTCTCTTTCACATTAAATCTATTGAGATGGCTTTTTTTTTTTAATGGCCAATTATTAGTTTCCTGGGACTTGCCACTTCACTAACTTTAAGACTTTCAGATGAAACTGAGCTAAGGAACTTTTCGCCTTCACTCCATTCACTTTCCATCATTCCTATAGCAGCAGTCACACAGCCATAATCTCCAGAAGCATCAGAAAACATTTATCCAAGCCATGTGTTATGTGACTCATTAAGTACATCATTTAAATTCTTCTTTTAGACACTAACTTATATGAAAAAACTATTGCACAAGTTGTACATCTCGACAGGAAAGCAATACAATTTACAATCAGCAATTTATTAAAATACTAAATCCTTTATGAATAGATCTAATAAAATGTAACCTCAAAAATACTCTAATAATACCACCTTTTACCTATAAATTAAACTTTTACAAAGCTACAGCCTCATGAAGAGACATTTGGTAAAAGACAGGCCTCTATCTATTGCACCCGTAACAAAGCAATTAAGAAGTCAAAAATTGAAGGGAGGTTGTTCTGTCATTACAGCGTGGATTAGAAGTCAGAACCCTTGAATTTTGCTCCAGACTTTTATCACTGATTTATTTCTGGCTGTGTAGAACAACACCGTATGCATTTAACTTTCACAGGCCTCATTAGCTGCTTGTTTATAAATGGAAAAAGCAAAAATCACTCCTTTTCGCAAGGGTGCTGACAGCCTTACTAATTGCAATACATGAGATCATCAAAAGTACCACATACAAGTGCAAAGCATAAACTTTTTTTCATAAAAGTATTTATTAATCATCAAGAGCTGGTTGCAACTTACTTAATTCCCAGGCCATCCTTATTTCTGAAGATAAGGGGAACTCTGAGGGCTTCTCTTTGCACATACTCAAAGGTAAAATCTGTTTGGATAAGAAAAACAAGATCAATTAGAAAGGCACTGGCACCTCATCTTCCATTTGCTCTATTTGCTCTCCATTTTCCTCTCTTCACCAAGGAAGCTCTCACTGACACTTGGGCAAAATTATAAAGAGCTGCATATTTTAGGTCCCAACCGGAAACTCCCTGACAGACAGGGCTCTCCCAGGCGCTCGCTATTTTTCCTGTTCACTGATGCACATAAACCAGAATCCAGGCAGAGTTTGTCAATTAAGGCCTGGGCTGAAACAGACTTGTAATGAAATACCAAGTTAACAGTTTATAGATAATTCTGACTAAACCGCTGTAAAGCAGGCTGCTGGTGTTGGGCTAACAGGCCAAGCTATACATTCCTAATTAGAGAGGGGAGGAAAAAAGGTTTTCTTGTGAGCATTATTTGAATATAACCCAATGCCCTGATTCTTTGAACACTTAAAAAAAAAAAAAAAAAGTGAAGGATCCCATTACTCTCAACAGATTACATTCTTTCTGTAATTAATCAGAAGCCTAACTCTGCGGGAGCTGATATATAGAAATCCTACACAATTTCTAGCACATACGAAGAACAGCGAAAAGGAGAGAGTTGCGTGTGGTATATTGCAACTTGCACAAAGTTTAAAAAAAAAAAAAAAAGAAAAAAAAAGGAAATGAAAAGAAAAGAGAGATCATGAAGTTTGTTATTTTAGCACAAACCAGAATCACCCTGTTGCTACGTTTTGAAGCTGTCGCACATGGCCTTTCCTGTGCATCTCTAAATGGAGAGCATTGATAAAACATCAGGGATTAGGGCCTAAAACAGCCAAAAAAAGAAGCAGCCACATGGGCGAGAGGTGCCCCCAAGGTCTCCGAGCCCCTTTGGGGCACTCTGACACAGAGGGCAAGCAAAATCTTGCAGTGCCCGCGCAGACTTTTTGGGGTTCTGTGATGGCTCCTTTCTTACAGGAGAACCAATGTTGCACAGCCTCCATGCACTACAAATAGCCAACATGAAAAACACCGTTTGACTCTTTAGTGATCAAGCTACAACTCTCACAAATAAACTGTATGCCTTACATACTATATTTTTACATATGCAGTGAAACCTCTCCAAAATTCAGTCCATCTTTCCCATGAATCTCCCTAGACAGACTTCCACCTCTGGTATTTCTTACTATAAAAACCCATACTAGAAGAAATTTTTAAAAAGGCAGCTATGCTCCTGGGCCTAGGCATGTATTTTTCCCTCTCTCAACAGCTTTTCCCTCACTGCATTCAGCTAGCAATTATAACCGCTACAGATATAATATTACTCCCTAGACTTACCAAATCAGAGAACAGTAATTATCAATTTACTGAAACATTAAAAACGCACTTAACTTTAGAATAGTAGCAATAAGGTTTCTATAATTAATATTCTGATTAACTAAGGTTACCAAGTAAGTTCTTCTGCATTAGAGAAATCTTCCTTCCCCACATGTATTCACATTAAAAGAGCTCTGGCTTTAGTTAGGCAAGTAAATAAACCACAGATTTCCCTTTTTTTTTTTTTAAAGACACTGCCCTCCAAGACAGAGTAAACAGATAACGCACTTCAAGAACAACATCAGTAGAAACAGCAGAGACAGAAACACAGCCCAGCAAACTAGAGAACAAGTAGCTATGACAAACTGCATTCAAGCCAAAAATCACATCGCAGCTTTAGAGCACCTCTGAGGAAACCTCCAGCCCACATTCTTGGCAAAAATAATATCAAAGAGAAGTTATCATTAAAAATAAAATCAAGGGCATGGAAAAAATAAATAAATAAATCACTCAACCAATTCCATGTGTTCATATAACCTGACTTTTTTATTCTTCCTAAACGCTGTCATTGTTTTGCCTAGACTCAATTCCAACTTTTGGATTTATAGAGAAAATAAACCAATAGTAAAAATAAGAACAGAGCAAATAAGGAGACAGACCCTTTCTTTATAATGGCCAACAAAGCACTTAAATCCCTTGTGGGGCTGAACAAAGCAGACACAGACCACAACAAAATAACAAAAGACACTCATTTATTTTCAAGTTCCCAGAAAGGAGAAAGCTACCAAAAGATTTTAGAGCTGCTGAGCCAGGAAAACTGTGGCTTGAACTAAAGTTAGCATGTAGCAATGGCAACCACTAGAGTATGGCGAAAAGGAGGGTAAAATGCAACCATTTTCTGGAAAATTAATTAGCCTTTAGGGCTTAAAAATAAGTAAATAGGTGTTTGTGTTTTGTTTGGAGGAAGAGGGGTCAGGGTTGAGCTTATCTCCCAAACAAATAACTTCCTAAATAAGATAGGTATTTAATTGCTCCACCACGTTGTTTTCTACGAGAGGCTTAAAATGCTCATGCAAAACCAAGCCTAGGGAGGAAAAAAAAAAATAAAATAAAAGGAAATACTCTAAACCAGATAAGCAGTTCCACAGCTATGACCATTTCATGAGAATTAGAGCCAAAGTAGCCGGCTGGCTCAGGCAGCCCTGGGAGGGTGGATCCTGAGGGAAAAGGATCTGCGTCCCAATAAAATGAAGGTGACTCCGTGAACGCAGGTGACCCGCCCGGCTGCCCGCGGCCCGCGGCTGTCCCCGCCTGTCCCCATCCCGGCCGCAACTCGCGCCGCGGGGCTGCGCTCGCTGCCTCTGCCGCGAAATTTAAGTCCCCTGCGCGAAGCGGGGGCTACGGGGCGGGTAGAGGGGGGCGCAGCTTAACAGACGACGGAAACACAAAGCACCTATTGACTTTAAAGCCCGCGAGCCGGGAGAACAGGCTCATCCATCGCATCCTTTGGAAAAGCTCCTGGATTCAGCAGGGGGTTGGGGGCAGGAATCCCCTGGGGCTACGTGGGGGGCTGGGGGCTCCTGCCTCCTTGGCGAGATTCCTGAGCACCCCCCGGCCGCCCTTTACCTTTCCCGTCCATGGCACGCACGAAATCCCCGCGATACGTTTTACTCTTTAATTTCTCCTCCAAATTGAAACTCCTGATGCTGACGATTTCCTCCACATCCGAGAGGTCCTCGTTCTCGTCGTAGCGCCTTCTGCCAATAGCTCGCTAGAAAACAAAAATACACGGGACAGAGAGCGGGGTTGGCGGGGAGCAAACCGTGCGCTCGTAAGGAGAACCTGGGAGGAATCATTAAGCCGGCAAGGCGCAAAATTAACAAAACCTGAACCGAAACGGGCAACGCAGCTGCACGCACAACCTTTTCCATCCCGTGCCACTGAGTTACACGCGAATAACAGGTGTTTGGCTGCAGGGAAACTAAAACTTGCGCTGCTGCTCGCAGGGGGCAGCGCGCGCGCAGCCCCGCGCCGCGGCCCGGCGGCCGCCGCGTCATTTTTATTATTTTTGCACGTGAGCAGCGGCTAATTCCCGGCGAGGGGGGGAACGGGAAGCGCTAAATCGCAGGCTCGGCGGTCGGTATTTACATAATCCGAGGGTTTCCATAGTCACACCGGAAGCCGCGGTTTAAAAACAGCCCGCATTATGTAACAGCGCCGGTTATTTGCTTTCTATCCCCCCCCCTTTGCTCCCCCCCAGCCCAAACCCCGCGTTCGCCCAGAGCCTGCGCGGGGTTTTTCTCTTTTTTTTTCCCTTATCCCCACGCCAGGAAAAAAAAAAAGGAGCCGGGAAAGGGGCGGAGGAGCAGGGGGGTCCGCGCAGAGGGGGCACCAAGGAGCGGGGCGCGCGGAGCGGGCCCGGGGCCGGCGGAGAAGTTGGCGGCGGTTCCCCACAAACGTAAGTGCGGGGGGGAAGGAAAGAAAATAATAATAATATCTCTCTATATATAATAATAATATCTCTATATATTATTGTCCCACCCTCCCCTTCCCCTCGGTTAAATTCCACCCCTTTCCCGAGTGCCTGAGCTGATCCCTCGCGCACTGGAGTAGCTCTGCCTGCGCTTCCCGTGCATCGCTTCCCTTTTCGCAAACAATTAAGCACAAATCAATTAAAAGGCACGAATAGGAAATAGACCGAAGGCAGCTACACACCAATCTTCTTCCAGAGTCTTTCTCTGCCTCCATTTTTTTGGAGAGTTTCATCACTTAATTGTCAACAGTTCCTGTCCTGCAAATTTGGGCCCCAAAATAGGGAGGAGGGGAAGAAAAAAAAAAAAAAAAA
>VWPW01014200.1:0-97857 GCA_013389825.1 Crypturellus undulatus
AATTAGGAGAAGTTTTTAAATGTTGTTGGAGTTGGAGCAACCTTCATTCCCCTTTTTATCCCCACAGAAGATGGGTTTCTGGTTAAAATACAGGAATATTTCCCAATTAAAAATGTTTTGCTGAATAATTCTAAACCAGTTTAATTCTAAGACCCAAATCAAGAAGGCCCTGCAGGAGGTTGTCTAGAGAGTTTCTTCATTGCTTGGTGATTCTTCTATGGACATAAACTAAGTTAACCTAAACAGCTGGTCGGAGGCCATGAAATCTCGTTTCACTGAAGTTGAAACATTTTGTGGGATTAGTTTTCATCGAGAAAGTAGCACTAGAAAGAGAGAGAGATGTTTTCATGTTTTATTTCCAAGTGTCTTGCCCAGAAAGTAGCAAGCACTCAAGGTTTAAACACCCATTTTGCCTGATTCAGAATAATCAGAGATGAAAAGCTCTTCCCTGAATCAAACAAAGCAGGACTTGAACTTGGAGCTCCCATACCCCAGACTAGTCCTCTCACTGGTGGGGATTAAATGCTCACATCTCTTGCCAAAGCACAACATTTGAACAGAATTCTGTTTATGCAAAAACATTCAAAAGGTTTTAGTTTTCATTCCAGTGTGGCATTGAAACCAAACTTTGAAACCTCAGAATTGCTGCAGAACGGAGTTGTTGTCCTCTGGTCAGCTCAAAGGGCCGCTTTGTGTCTCGGAGCTTGCAAAATAACTGGATCACAGGCCAGGTTCTCGCCCATGCTTTGTGACGGTGTTTCGGGAGGTTTCTAAGGCAGTAGACGCTGAGCTAGAAATATATCAGTATTGATAAGTTTAATGTGATTTCTGCCAATATGGAATACTGTGTGGCTTTTACTAGTAAGAGAATAGGCAGCAGCTTGAGAAACAGCACAGGCGTTGGGCAGCTTTCAGACAGTCCTGTCAGTACTAGCTGTGCACTGCTGCTGCCCGGCGTTTCAAAGCACGGGTGCCAGTTTTATTTTTGTTTTGTGTCACCAAACTTGTTTCCAGAGTTCAGTGACGCCAAAGTTCAATCCAAGGCACAAAATCCAACCTAAAGAATCGGCAGGCAGATGGATGATGTGCTTTGAGCCTTCCTAGGGCTGTACAGGGTTTCCGTTTTCCTGAGCACCTGAGCACTATCCCCTAAGGGCTTAGGTAATCCTAAGGGTAGTGCAGATGACTTCTGTTTAGTTTAAACCACATACAGGAAGCTTTCTTTTAGCTAGACTTTTCTATTGTTGTGCTATTTTAATAGGCTCTTTTGAAGTTTGAGGAGGACTGACCTGGAATAATAGTTCTGGGTGGGGAAAGTTATTTAGGAACATGTTTTAAAAGCTTGTTTTATTTAACCATTCCCTTGCCTGCCCCTTCAACCCTGTTTCCCTCCTAAGGCTGTTCAAGAGGAGGCTGCACTGGCGTTTACAAAACTGAGTTTTGATTAATGGACATTGATCAGTAAGCAAATGCACATATTTATTCTTGGATTCGCACTGCCAAGCCAGGGAATGTTGCCTAGTCACTGTGCAAACATACAGAGACACTCTCAGTTTTGATCCTGCCCGGACTTAGTACGCCAAGGCCTCTGCCCAAGCAGACGTGTCCCCTTGCAGCGGGGCTGCAGGACGGCATGGGGATGCTGCACGGCTCAGCCACTGCTTTCATTACGCTTCTCGATTTCGCTCTTCTCCAAGTGGCCTTCGCAGCGTCGAATTTCTCCTTCCCTCTCTTCAGAAATCCCCCTGTACCGCGGGCAGAGCTTTCTCTTATGCAAAAAGAGGAAGAACCAAAAGAGGGCCTGCGGGATGTGCTGGAGACTCCTCACTTCTGGGTCAAAGTAACCCAGGCCGCAGCAGGACTCGAGAGAAGTGGCCAGAGACGCTCGGGCGGGCAGGGTAACCACAACAGGCAGGAGGTGGAGGCTCTGGGCCGGGTTCTTCCCCGTTAGATCTGCACGTTCACCCTGCTGTCCGCAGTGAGCAAGAGAAATTTGAAAGACAACTAATACATGTAGGATTTTTTTTTTCTCCCTCATTTAGAAAGACATCTCTACATTTCAAATATCTGGACTACACATTGCAGCTCTACGGCAAAAAAAAAGGGGGGGGAAAAAAGGAAATAGGCGCAGAGTTCCCTAAAACAGCACGCTAATCTCTGCTAGCAGTCATACCACATGATGCTGGTGGCATCTCGGTGTCCTCGTTTGTGGTGAGGAGGAAAAAAGAAAAAAAAAGAAAAGCACCAGGGCCCAAACTTGTTTATCAACACTGCCTCCTCTGATTGTCACAGATCAGGGCTGCATTCACAAAGCTGCGGCCTGATCAGTCGTCCACAGCAGGGTGTTTCCCTACATCTTAACAAAGCAGATTTTGGCAAATTACTTGAGAAAACAAAGATAGGTGGTTTGCATAGGTGTGGGAGAAGGCTTGCTCTGGTTTTGAGCTTAAAAGGCTTGTTTGCATAAGTAAAAAGAAAATGCACCTCTTTGTAGGTGAAGCAGGGATGCCGCTGATGCCACTAAACTGAACTCCCTGGTAGTGTCAGTGTGGGAAAGACACTTTCCCTTCCCGAAACCCTAGAGGCTGGGAATGAATCACTTGCTGTACTTGTTGTACTTGTTGATGAACCTTTCAAATGGAGGAAGCAAATCCCGACTCAGGATGCGTGCCCTGTAAAGAATGTGCCCTTCAGATATCCTGNTTGCTGTACCTCTGGTTGATGAACCTTTCCAATGGAGGAAGCAAATCCCGACTCAGGATGCGTGCCCTGTAAAGAATGTGCCCTTCAGATATCCTGTCACTGCCTTTGGAGTGGCTGATGGCCACTGCTGCTTGCGAAACAACTGGGTTCCAGGCATAAAAAGGGGTTAGAGGTGAAACCAGATGGTCAGAAGTACTGCTCATTCTAATTGTAAAGGGTTTTTTTTCCCCCTATCTCTTTCAGCAGGGCTCACCTTCATTTTGAGAAGATTTTCTCCTGCACAGGTCATGGGAAACAGAGGCTTTTACCTGATGTAGTTAGTGACAACTTTCCCTCAGAGCGTTATACTTTTCTTTTTCATATTGACTTATTTGGCCTGATATGAGGAACTTGAGTGAGGGACATGGCCATAGTGATCCCCTAGAGTGTTGTGTTGCCAACAGGAGCCACTTGCTTAACTTGGCTTACCACTTCAGTTGTTTTAGACATTTGAGATTAGAGCTCCAGGGCATCCAGAGCTTTTTCTTCCCTTTTTTTTTTTTTTTTTTTCCACATAAATGCCTCAATTTTATGATTTTCTCTCCTCTTAGAAGTACCCCAAATGGAGCTGGAAGAGTCACTTCCAGAGGTGAGAGGGCAGCACACACTCTTGTGCCTCCTGGTTGATCCCCTAGAATATAGAATATGTTATAGACTGAACTAGCTAAGGAGTTTGCACCNCCTTGTGCCTCGTGGTTGATCCCCTAGAATATGTTACAGACTGAACTAGCTAAGGAGTTTGCACCATGTTTTGCTTCACAGCAGCCAGCGGGCAACCAGCAAATGATGTACAGGTTTTTTTCAGTTGCATAAATCTGTGCAGAAAAGACACGATGTGACAATTTTCAAATGCATCGTAAAGCCTGACTTTGCCTGCAGGACTCAAACACCTGTATCCATACGAGCATTTGCATTTATTCTAGCAACGCTCTTTCACATACATCTAAGGATGAGAATGCTTTTCAGACGTGTGTGCAGGCATGCATAGTGTGTCTGAATATTAGCATGAAGTAGTTGCGTATGTACAAACTCACTGAAGATGTCACTGGGTGGATCCTACCAGTATATGCTGGATTTGGAGTGATAACTGGACCAGTGGGAATTCACATGCTGTATTGTCTATTTATTTATCAATTCATTTCCTCTTTAAAAAAAAATAATGTTTTCATGTGATTGCTGATTAGGGAAGCCTGTTTGTCAAGAGTAAATTACTGAAGTGCTGAAGACTTTGACTATCAGCTTCAGGAAAGTGCAGGTTTCATCCATAATGTATAAGAACCCTAGAGAAGAACAAAGCTATTAAATTTCATTAGTTTCTTGCTCATTCTATTCTGGCTGTTTATAAAACAAGCAGACAGTGAAGTGCTGATAAGCAGAGGCCTATTTACAAAACAACATGTTGAGGTGAGAAACTAGTCATTATTTTTACTAGTTTCTGTTAGTGGAGGAAATCATGAATTTTGTTTTGGATAAAAATCAGTTTATAGAGTACTGGCAGCCTCCTATATGCATAAAGCTAAGAAATCATTTAGTGGATGAACTTTAACCATTCCTTTCTTCTCTTTTCCTTTACAGAGAGCCCCCATAAGCCAGAAGAGAAAGATGAAATTTCCAAAGTCACAATCATAAGTCTTGTCCCATTACTGGTGATTTCTGTCGCTGTGATTGTTATATTTTATGCCTACCGCACTCATAAGAAGAGGAAGCTCAACAAGGCATGGGAGAAGAACGTGAAGCCCAGGAAGCATAAGGACTGCAGTGATGTTTGTGCCATTATGTTAGATGATGACCGCTCAGACATCAGCTCCACTTGTGCCAACAACATCAACCACAACACAGAACTGCTGCCCATTGAGTTGGACGTTGTTGTTGGCAAAGGAAGGTTTGCTGAAGTGTATAAAGCCAAACTGAAGCAAAACACATCCGAGCAGTATGAGACCGTGGCAGTGAAGATCTTCCCCTATGAAGAATATGCGTCCTGGAAAACAGAGAAAGACATTTTTTCAGATGTAAACCTCAAGCATGAGAACATCCTCCAATTCCTGACAGCAGAGGAGCGCAAGACGGATCTTGGTAAACAGTATTGGTTGATCACTGCCTTCCATGCAAGAGGAAACTTGCAGGAATACCTCACACGGCACATCATCAGCTGGGAGGACCTCTGGAAACTAGGGGGCTCTTTGGCCCGAGGGATTGCCCATCTGCATAGCGATCACACACCCTGTGGTCGTCCCAAAACCCCTATCGTGCACAGAGACCTGAAGAGCTCCAACATCCTGGTGAAAAATGATTTAACCTGCTGTCTCTGTGACTTTGGGTTATCTCTGAGGCTGGATCCTTCTCTGTCTGTGGATGACTTGGCCAACAGTGGACAGGTAAGTTAAAAGTCTGGGGAGGCGTATGTGTAACACCAGTTGGAGTGTGAGCTGTTGGGGAGAAGAAAGGAAAATGACCCCCATTCCGCCTTTTTTACTGAAAATTGTAGAAATAAAGCTACAAACTCTGCTGCTGCTTATAAAGATACAAACTCTGAACTTAGCAGTAGAACAACAGAGACAGATGTGCTCCACATGCTGACCGGTTCCAAGCCTGACTGCACTACTGCTCTGTGTGAGCAGAGCACTTCTGGTGTACCCCAGCACGTACAAAGCCAGTCCTCCGTCCCCAAGAGCAGTGAGCGGATAAATGGAGAGACAGATCACTGCTTTAGACGCCAATAATAAACCTGTTTAAGATTATGATGCTTTATCCATACGCAAACAAATGCAAGAATATAAGATAATAATTACCCTGTTGCTTTCACAACTAAGTGGCATGGACAATACTCACTTTTTTTTTCACAGGGATGCCAGGAGGATGTTTATGAATGATTTGAAAATGTTATCTTTCAAATGCATCTTTAAATACTGGCTCTTTTGATAAAAACTCCTGTGCTGTAAATTCAGACCATGTATTAAGTGCACAAATTCCTTATTAATTACCATGTATAATTATACATAGGTTCACAAGTAATACATAAGCACATAAATAAAATATTTTCCCTATTTTTTTCTGTCTAGCCTTAGGCTGTAATATTCAAGGCAGATTGTTTGGAGCACAAAGCCATTCTTTCCCATTTACCCAACTCCCTACCATATGATGAAAAGGGAGCATTTATGGGATGTAGAATATCAGTGCCCTTAATGACTGGCTGGGAACATCTTTTTCCCCATTAGAGTCTTTGTAGTCTGCCCATCCATGATGGGTGATATCATCAACATTGTTTAATGTGGGTGCATAAATCTGGACCGTTGTCCCATTGTGTTCAAAGTAGGACTAGTGGGTGCCACAAGGCCATCGGTTCCTCATCTTAACATTATTAAATGGCAACATTATGGTTTCACTCAGATAAGGAGGGATATCCACTGCTGATTGGATTGACTGAGACACCTCAGGGCATAAAACACCCCATAACAGCATGTAAGAAATATGAGGGCTTCTGATAAAAAGATCCCAAAGTTCCCCAAATATTTATATACTACAAGGAAGAGGGCTGATCCCTCACTAAACCTTCTGAGATGCAGTATATCTAGATTCTAGAGTGGCAGCCGATTGCTGGAGTTCACATACTTCAAAAGGCCTTTGAGAGTCAGGATTTGAGATTCTAAAGATGCAGGAGAAGTATACTTGACCCAAAGGCCTAATAATCTAAATGCGGACCAAAGGACAGAGGCAGAGAAGAATAGATCATAAATCCTGAGCAGGAAGGAAATATGATTGGCTTGATATAATTCTTGAAGTCATTTTATTTTTTTTTTCTGCATTTTCCATTGTACTTTTCAATTAGATGGCTTCATCATCCATTCTACTCTTTGGATATTTTTGACTAGGGAATTCTCTGCTGTTGCTGTACCTATGACAGAAGCAATGTCCCGATCTCTCCTGCTGTCTTCTTATGGCGCATCACACTTTTTGTGGCACTTTTTCCCATTTGCCCTGAGCCCAGGGTGATAAAGCCTGTTTGCAGAAGCCTGTAAAGTCGATGTCGTAGGGTTCTGCCAAGGCTCCACATTTATGATGTGGCTGCCTGCAGTTGCAGACCCTTTTAGTGAAATGATCTTTACCAGTGCTGCTTGCTGTTGGGCTCCACAGTGATGACTGTAGTGCAGCCTCATCCTCCTGCATCACCCGCATGCTCTTGTCCATGTTCGTTGTTAACCAGTCCCCCATTTGAATCTGTTCTTTGCTGAGCAAAGCTCCATTATGCCTGGATTTTTCCAAGGGGAGTAGATTTCTACACTCTACCCTGCGAAGGATTTGTCTTTTGAGACCAACTGTTGAGTGGCTCAAGGATTACTCCTTAAATATTTCTTTTTTTGTGATAAAAACAGATATTTTTAACTTAGCTGTCTGTAATGCAAGATCATAATCTAGAGCACAACAAAGCTGCTAAAATTGTTACTGAAAATCACTCAACATGTATAAACTTTATGAGAAGCATTTTTCAAATAATGGGTCAAATGTGTGCTGCTGCATTCAGTATTTGTGTATTTGTTTTCTTCTGCCAGGCTCACATTTTACCACTTTATTTTTAAGACATACCATGAAAAGAAACAGCTACCTCTATAATATGAAGTGTAAAAAAATACAATGTGTTTCAAGCTCATCTGAAAGACACTCAGTAAGCGACAGTTGCCAAAGGGCAGAGTTTATCTCTGTGAACAGCCAAAGCATGAGAAAACTTGTCAGTAGCAAAGTCATTTGTTTAGGAAGCTACCAAGGGCTTCCTCTTATTTTTTTTTCCTTTAGCATTTTGCTTTTACCAAGCGAGATGCAAGTAAATTGGTAGTCTAGACAATGAAAAGATTCCCCTGGCAGCAGAATATATGACCTGTGCCAAGGATAGGCTGCTTTGATGGGTACACATCAAATGGCAACGTTTCTACGAAAGCCAAAGTCCATCCACTGCAGAATCTGACACATGAATTACAGTTTCAGTTCCTGAGCACTCCTTTGCCTCCCTTCCTGCNTTGGTAGTCAAGACAATGAAAAGATTCCCCAGGCAGCCAAGGATAGGCTGCTTTGTTGGGTACACATCAAACGGCAACGTTTCTATGAAAGCCAAAGTCCAATCACTGCAGAATCTGACACATGAATTACAGTTTCAGTTCCTGAGCACTCCTTTGCCTCCCTTCCTGCAGGTCGGCACAGCGAGGTACATGGCCCCCGAGGTTCTGGAGTCCAGGATGAACCTCGAGAACGTGGAGTCCTTCAAGCAAACAGATGTGTACTCTATGGCTTTGGTCCTCTGGGAAATGACATCTCGCTGTAATGGTGTGGGAGGTAAGTGCCATCAGTTTTCTTATCCCTAAAGGTGTGTTTGGAAAGATGTGCTCTTGCAGTTCCAGTCATTGCAATTGCACTCGGTTGCTTCAGCTTAACAGGCCTTTGGTGCTGTGAGAAGAGTGAGCATCAGAGTGAGAAAATCGGTCCTTGGTTGGTGTAAGGATAAATTTGCTGTTAGATAAACCACTTGGAGAGATTGTTAATGGCTTCTTTTCTTTAAATTGCAACATCTTGAGAAGCCACAGATTGACTCTGTCTAGCTATCCTGATCCAAAATGATTAGAAATGTAAGAGAGCCTGAAATAATAAGACCAAGAAGTGGTAACTGCTCTCCATTTACCTTCATTAAATGTTAATTCTGAAATGTAATGAGAGTGATGCAAGTGTCATTTTTATTAATTGATCATTTCAGTAAGAATTGTCATAGCAATCCAGAAATGTTCCTACTTTCTCAAAAAGCACTGCTGCAGGCCATCATTCTCTATGATGTTGCAAGGAATCATCCACATGAAAAAACAAGGGTTGTTTTATAGAGTGCAGTTAAAAAAAATGAGTTGAACTCGCTATCAGAGTTGCGTCAGGAAGAGCTGCTATGCTTGTTCATATTCAGAGTTTATTCATGGAAGCAAAATCTCCATGCTTTGCATAACACTGATGCAGAATTCCCAGTGTGCTGCGTTGATATGTGCCAGAAGTTGCTGTCGAAATACCTGTGTTATATATCACAGAATTTGAAGGCTTTCACCTTAATTCAGGGACTAAAATGAGACTTAGCTACGTACAAAATTCTTCATTCTCATGGTAGTCTACAACATGCAGGGGTGCTTGCAGCTAACAAAAACTTCTGTACAGTCTGGGACTTGCACAGCCAGACGAAGGAATGAGGATGTTGCAGGTAACACTAACAGATGTTGTGGTAGGTGTGAAACTATGGTCCAATTTGCTGTCCTTCTCCCAAAGCCACAGAGATGAACTTTTCTGTGGATTTGGGCCAGTTGTATCTCAAAGGGCTGCCTCAGAGACAGGGCAATGCTGCAGAGCAGAGGACTGTGTTTTGGGGAACACAGTACACAGGAGGGGACCAGGCTCCGTGGGAAGACGTGCTGTTGCTAACTGCAGCCTGTTCCTCTGTGCAAATCCGTGGGCTAGGCTGCAGGGGACAGGTTTGCTCCTAGTTGCACCCTGTGCAGAAAGCTGCAGGGCAACTGTGTGTGCATCCAGCTAGTGCTAGCATAAAAGCATGAAAAGGAATCATTTCCTAGTCAAGCATTTCAAGGAAAAAAAAAAAAGATTCTTCCAGAATTTAACCTCAGTTTGGCATCATGGCATCTTCCAAGGCAAACCTATCAACATTTAACTCTGGTGGGCCTGAGTGTTTCTAAATACATTGGCTTAGGCTCAGCCTTTCATTGTGTCTTCTAAATATGGTTGAGGAAATTTAAAACCTGAGAAGAGGGATCTTTTCCTTGTCTCCTGAGTTCTTTCTGTTTCTTGCGTTTAGCAACTCTGGAGTTTTTTATTTTTACTGGTGCCTGAGTCTCTTCCTGTTGATATTTGCTGAGTGCAGTGAAATGGAGCCTGTGGCAAGAGCAAACCTCATTGCTGCTCTTCTCAGAAGGCAACTACCTAAAAGAGGATGTAAACAGAGTTTCATAAGGAAGGAAAAAAAAGCCAGCATGTTTAGCTAAAAGATTGACCCATGATAACCTTGAGAATAAGAACTAAAGTCATTTTAGGAAATGAATAAGTCTCTTCGGTCCAGCATCCCCTTTCCTTTCAAGGTGGAGTTTAATCCCCAAGTCCTGATTTTTCCTATTCCTTCCTCAGTCATCCTGGTCTCCAGAAGCACATTTCTTGGATTGCATTTCAGTATTTCAGTCATCTTTCCAGGTGGCTGAACTCCTCAGCAAAACCACAGGAATATTAGGGCAAGTCTGTAGGTCCCAGGGGGTGGAACTTGGGCTTAGTGTCTTTGTGCAGAGTAGCTAAACACCATTCCCATGGTGCAGCTCCCTTGGCTTGTGTCTGGTACTGACTGAGCTGCAGCAGCGTTGCTCGGTTTCTCTCATTTCCTTCTTAGATATTTCCTTTGGTTCGTGCAGGCTGACTGTTTTTGCAACCAGCTGGAGAAATACCCTATAAGTGATTCATGAGTGTAGCTCCCCCGCGGCTTTCTCTCTCCATCTGTCGCTTGTGAGATTCCCTTCTCCAGGCAGCGCCGTCCAGAGCAGCTCCCTTGGCGCACGCCAGCCCCGCCGCTCCTCCTAAACACTGGTGCGCACAGGGAAAAGACCTCACGTACCCGCTGGAGTAGCCTGCTCGAAGCCAGGCTTTCCAAAGGGGCCTCCCCGATGCAGAGACTCCGCAGCACGGGCTTGCTGACGCGTTCGCTCCCTGTTGCTAGAAGAAGTGCATGGATGTTTTGGAAGCAGGAGTATCAGCCTAATGCTAAGACAGTGACATTAACGACATCAGTGAAGTGTGGGGGGGAGCTAATTGCCATTCAGCTGCATAAAGATAGAGTGATTTTGTGTTTAATGAAGGCAGCTCTCGGGCTTCGGCGTCAACGTGCCGCTGTCTGGTGAGTGCAGGAGGTGGCGGAGGCAGGTCCTTTCGCTAGAGCGGCTTTGTAAAACACGGTCCCTACAGCACGCCAGGCCTTTGGAGTGAACAGACGTTTAAACAAAAATACCCGGCAGCGTAATCCATCCCGGGAAGCCGCCGTAGCGCCCGAGCAGGTGGGATCAGCTTTCGAGAAAGGCCATGCTGTTCACTGTTACTTTGTTGTGCTAAATACGGAGAAGCAGAAATGGGGCACGAGGGAGAGGGAGACAGAGGCAAAGATCGAGTTTGACTGATTTTTCACTGGAGTATAATTTAAGAGGCATATTTAGAAACTCAGCAATACTGCTTTGGGGAGAACTTCAACTGCTCCACACTGCCGTTAACTCGGTATTTCATTCAGTGCAACAGCTGTGCACCAGATGCTGCACGTTGCAAAAAAAATATACAATTTTCATCTCAACCACTTGCTTTCAGAGCAGCACAGCTTTGGCGACTGAGGCAAGTGTAATTTCTCCGACAGCCTCCTAGAAAGAAACGAAAAGCATTTGTATTTTATTGGAGTGGCTACGGGTGCAGGATTGCGGGGGGTGGCATGGAGAAGGAGCATGGAGGGAGCTCTTCTTGATGCACAAGGCTGGGGAAGAGGCAGAGGATAAACCCCTCAGAAAATGGTCACGTTGCTTGTGCAGTATTGTGCACTGCCTGGAGTTGTGGCTGGCTGCTATGATGGAAATGCTTAATGTGAGCGAAAGCTCTCATTAATCTTACACCTGCTTGGAAAGAGTCAGCCAAGAGCCCTAGTTGGGTCATTAAACAATTGTGCATCCTGAGTTCAGCCTGTCCTTCAGGGGAATGTCTGCACTGCGCTGGCACGTGGTGGGATATAGCCCCAAGCTCGTGGGTCCAGAGAGTGGCATCATCCCATGCGAGCAGGGTCATAGAAATTCTGCACTCCTCTGCTTTCCCACCTCAAGATCCAGCACACAGTGACGAAGTGCCTGTAACCTTATTCTTATGGCAGAGGTGATGTAGATCCAAACCTTTGGAAAGGAGACTAGGCCTTTGATCCACGGATATGAAGTCACTTAAAACATGTCTGTGCAAGAGAAGCTGCACAGGGAGTTCACTGTTCCCAAATGGAGTCAGTGGCAGCTTTACATGAGTCCACCTTCAGGAACTCCAACCAGGGTTGGAATTTTTCCATTCTCTAACTACAGCTGTTCCCAGGGGAATTCTAAGTCACCTATCCCAATGTGTCCTTATCTCTCCTGGCCACCGATCACACTCTGAAGGTGTGGAATGGGGAGCTTAGGAAAAACGTGAAATAAGCCTTTAAGAATCCCTTACCCTCAACGTGACTCTTGAGTCTCTTCCCAGTTCCTTTGCACACCAGCTAACTAGACCCACCATTCAATTTCCAGGAATGTAAAGGGAACACAAGCTCTACACACCTCCCACATGAATATTTGGGTATGCATGTGTGCTCCTGAACTGTCTTGGTAGCTCTGCCACTGATTTATCCCATTGTTGGCTCAGCTTTTGTAGCTCTAAAATGAGTGGCATTGCAAAACGACCTAAAAGTTTCATAACAGAAGCCCACTGCTGTGGACAGCACTCCGGTATTAATTTGTGCCAGCCTTATTTCACCTCATTCCTGCTTCAATTCCACAAGTGAAGCCTTGTCTTCCAGCAGGAGGAATTGTCCCACTGAAATCAGCAGGGTCGTGTAGGGGAGTGTCAACACGGTTTGCAGTCCAGACCCAAGGGAAGAGAATCTTATCACACAGAACTGGGACTAGAAAAAGGTCACGAGACAGAGACATATTTTTTCATGAGGAACCCACGGCCAGATTTTCCAAAGTATTCATCAGTCACAGCAAATAGGTTTTCAGGAGTGCCTTTATCTGAGGCTGAAAATCCATCCCGAGCCTTTCTGAGAGTTATGTGGCAAAGGGAACCAGAGGTGCAGTGATTAGGGCAAGGTAGCTCACAACAACACAGGGATTAAATGCTGGAGGTTAAAGTTGAAGGCACCTTGCCATTATTGAGGTTCTGTAGCTCATGAAGATGTTATGACGCTCCAGGTATTTATGGCACTTCAGCCAGTTGTCGTTTTTAGTGCCTGACTAGTCTAAAAAACAAGCAAAAGAAACATAGGGAATGAAAAATAGATTCAGCATCTGTGTAACGCAGTGCGCAAGCAGCTAGCCACAAACATCTTAACCTACCTCAAATTGACATCTGCTACATCTACTGTAGCATGTCAACATGATCTATGAATAACCCCAGCTATTATTGCAAAATATGTCTGACACCTGAGATTCCAGAGCATCAGGATGATTTACCACCAGAGGATTCAGTGGGCTTTTCTTTCTGAGGGAAAGAGAAACAAGATAATAAATAGCAAGAAAATGCTGCGTGCTTTTCAAACAGAGGGAAAGCACAAATACATTACTACAAAGTCATTACAGCGAATTGACATCTGGCCTCAATTTCTCTTTCTTTAAATAAGAAGAAAAAATCCTCAAAAACTATTCAGTCTTTGCTTTTGGAAGAGGAAAGCTGCTTGCGCAGGAGGAATTTCTCAGACAGGGAAAACATATTACAGAGCTATAAGTTGCCCAGGATGGCTTTCCCTTCCCGCTGTAAACCATGTCCCGAACCTGAATGGCTTTTGAATTAAGCTCAACAAGAGGGAACACATCAGCATGACAACACCAGCTCTCCCGTCGGACATTCAGACTCCCCTGAAAAATACACAAAGAGCAGACTACAGCCAGGCTTGCAGGGAACTCATGGGAAAGATGTATACATGCACATGATGACCTGTTCATAAGCAGACTGTGTAGTCCCAGGAACTTTCAAAAGATCCAATGGTATCATGCTGCAGTCAAGAGAACGAGAATGCCATTTTTTTTGCCTGGCACTTCCGGCACTTCCACCTCATCTCCCTGCTCTTTTCCAGTCTGTTTTTTTCCCCCGCTTGGGTTTTGTCCTGATGAACTAACAGCTCCTTGACAGAGGCACTATCTTTCGTGCTAGTGCTGCGTATTGCAGTATGGATCCCTGCACCTTGGCTGAAGTCTCCGACCACTGCCATAGGCAAATAGTTACTGGTGTAGATGGCATGTGAAACAGCAGTCTGGGTCCAATGCCTGGCACACTATGTAGATTTCCTCAGCAATCATTAATGTTCTGGTTAGCCCTGGAAGTGAAGGTATCTACTTTGTAATCATTTTACACCCACTGCATCATAAATCGGAGTTGACCAGCAAGATGGCAACTTCCCAATTAATTCCTAGGGCCAAGGGCCTGTGAATTTACTTTGGCTCAGAAATCTCTAACTCCGATGCATTTGAAACTGATGTGCCTTCTTGTGGAGGAAAGAAAGCAAAGCAGACTTTAGCGCTTGAGTCTTAAAAGAAAGTGATTTACTTCTGAGAAGATAAGAGCTGCGTTTCAGGGCTGCAGCCACTGCCCAGAGCTCTGTGTTGACAGTGGCCAGCAGCAGATGTTCTGGGGGAAGGAGGAGAGCTCTGCAGGAGGCAGCTGTGGGGCAGCCTGCCTCTATGTTTTTTTTACATTTTACGTTTTTTTACATTTGACTGCAGCTGGATCTGTAAATACTGAAGATCTGAAGCACACTTTTATATCCCCTCCAGAATGTTTTTTACTGTATTTGGGCCTATTTTAGGTGCTAGAAATCCCCCTTTTCCTGTCACTTGCTAAATTCCTCATCTCGTGACCAGAATGTAGCAATGACTTCTACAGCCTGACTTTAAGCTGTTTGAGAAAGGTACTTCTTTCCCTGCAAGTCACATTCTCCACCTTTCAGTTGTCGAATACCCCCTTTCCTGTTACAGGACAGGGCCTGACCTATCATCTCAATCATTAGCACCACTTTTTTTACTGTATCACCTCTTATCTTTTTCTGAAGTGAACAAAGCCAAACTTTAGAGGTTCTTCCCTTAAAAGGAGATTATGCGATTTTTTTTTCCTGTAAAATGTTCTTTCAGGTGGGTGAACAGTGCTGGCCTCTGCGTTTGAACTTTGGTTGTAGCATTACACAGCAGGAGGGTTTCTCCCATCTCGTTCATCTCGCCCGTAACACATCTCCTAGGCACTCACATGCATTCTTCAGGCTGCCTTGTAGATTACACTTTAGTTTTTTCTTGCCGTCAATTAATTCCTAGAAAGAAATAAGAAGCTGTAGTACAGGCCAGCTTCATAAATCTTTATCTAATACTAGTAAGTCATTAGGCCTGTGAGTAAATTCTTCATCTGTTCCCAAAGAAACCACAGCATTTTCTACATTGTGTCAGCATCTACTGTAATATTTCCGCTCTCAGAGAGTTCTTGAGTTTTCTCCAAAAGGCCCATATGTCTCTGCCTTTTCCTTTCTCTCTCCAAAGAAAAGCAAAGCAAATATGCAACACCCAAAGAAAGAAAATAGAATGGCAGCCGCCCGTTCAGGAAACTGTACCTGCTGCTGCATCGTGGGTCAAAACTGACCCATTTTGGGACAGAGGCCTAAAATAAGAGCAGTCTGCTGTTTCGAGCAGGGATGTGGCTCACTAACCAGCCCAGGTGGTTCAGCAGCTTCCAGCACCGCTTCTTATTGTGGCTTTGTGCTTTTTCACGCGACTGTTTCCTCCTAGCACGTTAATATCTCTGCCCTACAGAGGTTTCAGGTTAAATTTCACCTGGTAAGTGTGTGTGAGGCCCAAGGGAACTACGGGGGAGCAAAGCAAGCAATTCTTGCAAGCCAGGCTCAAGCAAAACTGTCCGTAAAGCCGCTATGAGTTTGGCCTCAGTGGAGATTCAGAGGCAACTGCAGTCACCATTATGGGCTACTCCGATGCTCTGGCAGTTGCTAATATGATTATGCACAAAAGGGTTCAAATGAAAATTGCTCAGTTGGCTAGAAAAGGGAAAGGGAGGGAGGAAGGGAGGGTGAGAGAAACACATTTGAAACATTTTTTTTTGGAAATGCCAACTGGCTTTGCTGTGTTTGGAGGCAGTCAGGCAGAACGGCGTGGCACCGAGCAGCTAATCAGTAGCTCCCGCTCCTTCCGAGGACACCCCGCTCCCTTGGCACCCGGCCCCGGCGCAGCCCGGCTCGCTGACCTTGTGTTCGCTTATCCCCTTGGCAGAAGTGAAGGAGTACGAGCCGCCGTTCGGCTCCAAAGTGCGGGAACACCCCTGCGTGGAGAGCATGAAGGACAACGTCCTCAGAGACAGGGGGCGGCCGGAGATCCCCAGCTCCTGGCTCAACCACCAGGTAAGAGCGCCCCGGGCGAGCGCCTCAGAGCCGCGTCGTGGGCTTCACCGTGGCCCCGAGCACCCAGCGTAGCTCCTGCCCCGTGTCCTGCCCCGCAGGATGGGCCTCTCCTTGGCCCAGGCTGGAGCTCTGTCACTGGGGCCACCGGTGCCGCCTGTGGTCCAGACACCACAGCAGGCTTAACCCCCAAAGCCCTAAGAGACACCAAAACAACAACAACAATAGTAAAACGGAGACTAGACTGTCACCCAGATGGCGACAGATTAATTAGAGGCTTAAAGCACACTGTGTGCAGGCTCCGTACGGTCAAGGAGAGCTGCTTCACATGCGGGTCTCCTCAGCAGAGAGCAAATCCTGGGGGTTCATCACAGCGAGCGGTCCCAGTTGCATCCCGTCTGTGACAGGATTAGGGAAATAGGAAGTCAGTCTTCAACAAGTAAGTCCTTTTCCATTGCGTATCGTGAAGTGTCCATTGGCTTTCTCCCTTCATGGATAGCATGGTTTCACCTCCCAGCTGGTATCATTGGCCAATTTTTCAGTAAATGAGGCTGAATGGAGAAAAAAAAGTCAAAGCTATGCATTTCTCAGCCTGTGCTCTGAGCAGTTTAATCAGAAGAAATAAAACGAGAATTGTATCAGAGGAAAAAGAAATGAGGTTTGGTTCCACTTGTCAATGAAATGTGTTGGCTAGTCTTTGCAGAAAAAAAATGAAAGGATCATGAACACTTACAGGAAAAAAAGGGCAACCAAGNCGTGAAGTGCCCATTGGCTTTCTCTCTTCGTGGACGGCATGGTTTCACCTCCCAGCTGGTAGTCACCGGCCAATTTTTCAGTAAATGAGGTTGAATGGAGAAAAAAAAGTCAAAGCTATGCATTTCTCAGCCTGTGCTCTGAGCAGTTTAATCAGAAGAAATAAAATGAGAATTGTATCAGAGGAAAAAGAAATGAGGTTTGGTTCCACTTGTCAATGAAATGTGTTGGCTAGTCTTTGCAGAAAAAAATGAAAGGATCATGAACACTTACAGGAAAAAAAGGGCAACCAAGATCTGCTAATATTTCCATCAGGAGCAAAGTAACACTCTCTTTTTTGTTCTGTTTGGGATGTTAATTAATGATCTAGCACCTGCTTAGGAAAGGTGCACCAAATGACTCCAATCAGTCTCCTTTCCAGCCAAGCCCAGCACATCCTCTGCCTACGAGCGTGTCGGAGTGCAGCCCTGTCCCGGTCCACAGTGACCAGCTCCCTCTGTAACCATCTGCAGTGAGGAGGGTTATTTGGGCAGGGGGTGCTTTAACTGGGCAGAGAGTTGTATTTTGAGGGACACGTGGATATCTCATCTTACCAATACCAAAAGGCCCTTAACATTTCTAGAAGCCAAAGCTGTAGCCATTTCCTAACTGACATGTTGAACAGGGAGAGAGTATGCTGACCTTCCTCATCTTCATCTTTACTGAATACAACGGGTTACAGAAGTGTTAAAATATGGCTGAGCTAGTAAAAGGGATTACGAGTGTCTGTGTTTTTTGTTTTCCGTGAAACCAGAAAGAAGTCCAATTTAGTAATATATATGTGATATTTTAGAAACGTCCAGTTAACAAAGCAGAAAAAAAAAATCCTAAACTAGCTTATTTGGTAGAAAAAGAAAAAGTAAATGGAAGAAAACTCTTAACATTTAGGAGCAGTGAAAGAACGCCTCCCCGCATACCCAAAAGTCAAGGTCTGATGTGTGGGAAAAGCAAAAGTAAAGAAGTGCAGAGACCTGATTTGGGAACCAGAAGAGCAGTAGGAGGATCTGTGGTCAGCAAACTCGAGGAGAGCAGCAGCTTTCTCAAGAGTAAAAGGAAATGCAACTCAGTGCCGATGCCTCCCTGGGCATGAAAGGGAAGAGGAGTGTTTATGCTCGTGCGAAGGCAGAAGTGGTCAGCAAGTGTTTCTGCTCCGCGTTTGGAGAAGCTGCCGTGCGCGTGGCAGAAGATGGAGGAGGTAGAGCCAGAGTCGTGGGCGCTCACAGCAGTGCTGGGGGCTCCCCAAGGGGCTCTGCCCCAAGCCGGAGCACCTGAGAAGGTGCAGCAGGAGGAGCAGGAGGTAATTCCTTTCCTCAGAGCCCCTGCGGCGTTTCGTCGCGCGCTCTGTTCAGTGACGCGTTGGCCTCAGCAGGGCCACGGCAGCAGCTGAGGGTCTGCTCCGAACCCCATAGGCGGTGTCCGCACCGCAATGCCTCTTCCATATTCATTCCCTTCCCTCTGCAGTCGAGTTTTCCTAATGAACTCATTATTCATTGTGATGAAATTCTGGAATGGATTTACATATTACATTTTTTCTCCCCGTAATGAGATTTGTTGCACTATTGATTTCAAGATAATGTTTAATATTTAATTTAATTTACTGCCTGTAATTTCAATGCCGGCAAAAAAAAAAAAAATGTTATTTGTACACAGACAGTAACATTCTGCTATTAACATTGACATCAGTCAACATCGCCAATTAGGTAAATTATGCAATTAATGCAGTGTTGTGAAATGTTATTTTTTTTTAAATAAGAAGTTTAAGATAAATCCTACTTAATGGCCTTTTAGTGTCATAAAGCGAAGCACACAATTTCCTGGCAAATACCGCATGTTTATAAAATGCATTACAAAGATGCAACTGTTTTTTTTTGCTCCTGTAAACATGTGCATCAGCATTGAAACGAAGGTTAAATAGTTACATCTGTGAGTGACATGTGTTTAAGTGCTTGTGGGATTGCAGCCCATATTTGCACATAGATTTTGTTAGTTTGCAAGGAACTCGTAAAGGGCTGATGCTGGGCTCGATATTGCTGGCGATCAGCATCTTGATTGGAAAGCCCACATAAAATGCAGGCACGCAAAGGAATGGGTTGAGTGGGAAGTGATGTGATCCAAGAAGTCTGGTGATATTTATAAAAGTATTACTGCTGGATTCTGTAGCACTGGTCCAAAGTACCATTTCCCTTTTCTATAAAGTAGAATATCTGTGTCCGGGAATGACAGCACCCGTTGCTGAAAATATTGCAGTAGAATTTCTTTTTTTAGCTCCCGTTGCAATAACAGCAGAGCCCATAAAACACCCTGGGACCAGTTCGGTAGCTGCTGACGCACGCAGATAACTCTGCGGACTTGAGAGGGCCCCAAAGCAGAGCGGCCCCAGCGCGGCGGCGGCGGCGGCAGGCGGCTCGGTGCCCGGCCCCGCATCACGGCCGCTCTCTCTGTCTCCGCTCGCTGCAGGGCATCCAGATGGTGTGCGAGACCCTCATCGAGTGCTGGGACCACGACCCCGAGGCCCGGCTCACGGCGCAGTGCGTCGCCGAGCGCTTCAGCGAGCTCAAGCACCACGACAAGCTGTCGGGACGGAGCTGCTCCGAGGAGAAGATCCCCGAGGACGGCTCCGTCACCACCGCCAAGTAGCAGCGGCCGAGAGCTCCTGAAGGGAGGGAAGTTGCTCCCAAACACCTTCACCTTGGCCGAGGAAGGAGTCCCGCTCAGTGCCTTGACTCGCTTCCTGCAGGATGGAGACTGTCCCTACTCCCCTTGCGCTGTGGCGCTCGACGGGGAGACCTCTCTGTGGGATTCGAAAGCTGGGGAGTAGGTGTCATACCATAGCATCAGCCAGCGGCATCTTGCCGCGGGAGGAGCTATGTGTGTTAGCGCTTCCTCAGGAAACGAGATTTGAGAATAGCTAATAACATTATGCACTTTATTAATGCCTGTATATAACTATGAAATTGCTATTTTTATATATATATATATAAAAAGTATGTGTGTGTGTATATATATATATCTATAAATAGCCATGCTCTGAAGGAGAAGAGGTAAAGTGCTTCCAGGAAACCAGCAGTGCACTAGGGAGCCCTTCCCAACGGGGAAAGAGAACGGGGAGAGTGGGTTATGATGACACCAGCAGTTGTGCACTAAGCACCCAGCCCCAAAAAAGGGTAGGATTAGTATGCAATGAAAAGGTGGCTCTCCGAGCACCTGCTGTGTGCCCGGGCTGTGGCCCTGCAGTCCATGTCGCTGCGGGCAGGCACGTTGAGCGGGCTCAGCCGGCGGCCCCGGCTCCCTCCCGTCAACACCAAAGTCCTCCCGGGAGCCCACAACGGCGGTGCTAGGGGGTTCAGGCCATCCCACACACTTAGGATCGTTATTAGGATCATAGAGTCATTGCGGTTGGAAAAGACCCTCCAAGATCATCAAGCCCAGCTGCCCGTTTGTTTCCATACGGAGGTCACTAACGCTCTACATGTATCGCTTTGAATTCACACTGCTTGCGAGCAGGTTGCAAGAAACAGCAGCAGGATGAGGTGTCCCCTCCTCACCTCCCCATCCCAATCCATGCAAGGCGACGCACGGCCAACGAGGGTCTGAGCAGGGGTTTTATATTTGCTGTGCCTTCTGCATGGCCACGGTGCTCTTCACCCTTCCCTTTGCTTACCTTGGTCGCGCTGCTGTGGGAACGGGCATTCCTTGCCCCATACAGCATGTCTCATCGCTTGACACGCCGCATCCTGACCTGGTGCCGTGCCTTCTGAAAAGAAAAAAAAAAGCATAAGAAACAACAGCCAGTGCCTTGATTTCTGCTGAGGACCTTGTGGGACCAGCAGAGTCCTCATCTACCTAGTGATCAGCGGTGATTAGTTTTAGAGACGGTTGCCATCACATAGGATTTACATAAATGACAACTTTGTGTATAATAAATGCTACCGATGTCGTCTTCAGGTGTTTTGTTTGTTTGTTTTTCCCCCTCACCAGGGCATGTAAGTGGACCTCAGAAATTAGAAATTCATCTGGCACAGAACAGTTCTGCAGAGATACACATACCTGGTGCAATTTATAGAAAGCCTTTGACAGATAAACATTGATATTTCCAGAAGGTGTCGCCTTGTCAACCCATAGGAATCATGTTTATTCAAATAGGAGTCAAGATTTTCGATGAAAAATCTTTTATTTAAAACGATTCTGTATTTGCTGGGGTTTCTTTGAACTAATTTACTCAGAAATATATGGACAAAAAGTGGTGCAAAACCTCAGCAGTTGAATTCTGAGGATCCTAGGTCAAATTTTATGGGAGGATTAGAAAAAAAAAAAAAAAGAAAGGAGAAAAGGGAAAAGGGAGAAGCAGCAGAGCAGCTCGCAGAGCTGCTGCTGAGAGGTGGGAGCTGCCCTCTAGCGCCGGCCTTGCCGCTGTTCTGCAAACTGGAAAGGAGAAGGGTCTTTCTGGTCCCTTCTCCCTCATTCCACCTTGAAGGGCAAGGAAAAAAAGTCCAGTAGGTCCTGACAGTACTGACAGTTTGGAGGTTTTTTGTTTGTTTGTTTCTTTTTTTACTACTACATGTAAAGGAAAATTTTTGTTCTTTTAAGGAATACTTCACCTGTACATCATTTATGAAAATAGGAATGTGAACAATATATACTCTCGTTTATCAAACGTTTTGGGCCACTTAACCTGCTTTGTAAACATTTTTGTTGTTGTTGTTTTGTTTTTATATGAAATCAAATGTTTATTAGAGCAAATAAAATAACATTGACATGAGTTTCGTGGCTCGTGTGTCATCTCCAGCATAGCCAGAAGAGGGAAGGGGCTCTACCGAAAGGGATCCCTCCTGCAGCTAACGAGGGTGGAGGGGACCTCTGCTCCAGCCACCAGGCTCTCCATCATCTGGCCTGGGCTCCTGCTCAAAATGAGCAGATTTTATTGGATTTATTGGATTTTGAGTGGCTTTGATGCTCAGGACGTCACGGCCTCGCTGGGCGCTCCGTGCTCAGACCAGGGCAGCCCATGTGGCCATGGACAAGTGTGCAGTGGCCAGCTCCGCTCCAAAACTGGCAAAATACATCTTATGTGCCAGTGTGGCCTGCCTCTGCGCTACCGGCACGCTCCGAAGTGCTCCNAATGAGCAGCTCGGGGCAGCTTGCTCAAGATTTTATTGGATTTTGAGTGGCTTTGATGCTCAGGACGTCACGGCCTCGCTGGGCGCTCCGTGCTCAGACCAGGGCAGCCCATGTGGCCATGGACAAGTGTGCAGTGGCCACCTCCGCTCCAAAACTGGCAAAATACATCTTATGTGCCAGTGTGGCCTGCCTCTGCGCTACCGGCACGCTCCGAAGTGCTCCTGGAATAGGCACAAATAATAGAAAACAACAAAAAAATGGTGCGTGTGGGGGAGGATTCACACAGTTCCTGGGGACAGGGGCATCAGGACATCTCTATTCCGATGCTCCTGGAAACCAAGTGGGCCACGAGCAGAGCATCTGCAATATTGTCCTCTTGTTGCACCAGCTGTGCTGGGACCCCAGGGCTTCTTCGCATTCCAGGGGACACTGATGAATTTGTTTCCTGAGCTCTAGCTTTTTATCCCTCTCCTTGCTTTTATTAAAAAAAAATAATAATAATAATAACAAGACAGATTAGAAAGGAGGCAAACACTGTCTACAGCAATTCTTCCCTCTGGCCGCAAGCAAACTGGAGTAAATTCTGTTCCAAACTGCCTCTTGCTGTTCACAAATGCGGTTTGGCCGCGTTCACACTGCTTATTACTTGGCAAACAGTCTTGCAAGTGGGTGCACTCAGCGTTCGTGTTCAGACAGATCGTGCTGGTGGGTGCCAAAAAGCCCAGCCTCATCCCAGCAAGCGGCTGAGCACAAATGCTGCACCTCATGACAGCTTTTGGGTGTTTTTTTCAGGCACTTGCATCTTCCGGGGAAATCCCCTGGGCAACCCAGACAGCCCAAAGCCTTGGCCAACTGGAGGCCCTCACCTCGTCTTTATCTCAGGGGTTTGAATGTCCCTGCTCATGTGTGCAGTGCCGAGGACAAAAAAAAGTGGTTTCTTGAAATACAGGCACATCAAGAGACTCCCGGGAGGCCTGAGCTCAGGAAATACATTCATCTAGCTAAATTCATTAAAAATTAAAATGGTCATCTGGTCAAGAAGGCACAATTAACCTCTCGCTGCGGAAATTCCTGCTTCTCAAGCGTGCTGCCATTTTAAGCTACATAGAGCCAAGGTTTCCGATATTTCTTCCCAGGTTTAGCCACCTCCTGAGTACCGCAGGAGGGACCACTTCTGGATGAAAACATTCCCCTTCTTACTCGTGTCTTGCAGCAAGAAGTGCGGAGGAGAAAGCAATAAATGCAAACGCACCTCGTGCTCCTTCTCCTTGCGGACGGCTGGATCTGGGCTGTGCATGCCCGGTTGTCTAGCAGTGAGGTATGGTCTTGGCTTTGGGGTCAGGATGTTTCGCTCAGGAGAGCAACTCGGTGTTTTTGCACTGCAGAAGACAGACCCATGTCTGCACCTCTTCACTGGCCTCCCACCTCGCTTCGGCCCCACAGGACAGTCCTCACCAGCAAGGGCTGCCCTCCTGGAGAAACCACGGCCAAGATACCTGTTTAATGTACTGTATAGCCAGTTAACATACCACATACCTAGTCATTGCACCACAGCCTTATTTACTGGGGCTAAAATCAGTCCACAGGGAGTAAAAACCTAAAAGAAATCAATATCTCCTATATTTCTAACCCAACTGCATGTCATGTCAGGCTTGGCAGCTTTGTGCATCTTCTCAGAAGTCGGGGGGAGCTGTCTCTTCCTCTCCTCTCTCTTTAGTTTTGCTGAATAAGACGAAGATTCAATCATCTCCCCTTCCTGGCACTACCCAGGGTGAAAGCACTGCACAGAACCAGGGCTCGTCACCCCGCAGCCTGCCCAAGCCAAAACCTGGCACTTTCAATCCCATACAAAGAGTTGTAGGGACAGACGTACTAAAACTGGCTTCTTTTATAAATACACCGAAGACTTCGTGCTTTAACCTTTCAGGAGACCATTTAAGGCTAGAAAATCTTTTATGGACGGTAATGATTACATCTAAAATTCATGCTTTTCCGTGAAGATGAAAACTATCATCTTTCTTGTTCTCTGACAGAGATGGTATAAACTTCCTTTGAGATAAAGATCTGTCTGTCTGTCACTGGCTGCAGATATCTGGCACAGAGAGGCTGGTCTTTATGCAGTAACTTCTTTATAAATGTGTGTGAGTGATTTCTGTATTAATCGAGCAAGACTTTCTACTCTAGAGTTACCAGCATTATAACACTGCCATAAAATTGGGGCTACATCATTTGGCAGTGTTTCAGAAATGCCTCCTCAGACTCAGGAGTGGCAGCACCAAAAATTAAGGTGGAAATACAAAGTCTACTCGGGACTATTTGCATGAATCATTACATCTGAGAATCCAAGTAAAATACCATTTTTTTTGAAAGAGCAAAGCCTTTTATATATGATATGCAAATGTCTGTAATGACAGTGTTTCCTCTTGTATGTAACAAAACTGAACTAAAAGCTCGCAGAAGAAGACTTCAGTGAAAGAAAATACACTATCTGTCCATGCCACCAAGAAATGCTTCTGGAAAGGACATGTAAGCCTTATTAAAATGGGAAGAAAAAAAATTCATTTTAATATAGGAATGTTAACATTCATTAATTTGCTTGTCTTGAGAACATTTCTGGAATGGCTGCTTTTAAGTAACTAATCTTAACAAACCCATCGGAAATGGAAGAAAGAATTTAAATTAACTTACTTCATGCATTTATAAATTGTTTAGGTTAATCACAGTAAACCAAACAGGATTCAGCCATACTTAAACACAGCCTTTGCCCACATATAAACTGTTTATTAGAGCCATGACACACATAATCAGACAAAATTCATTCCTGATCTGGGGAAGAGTCTAATTTGGTTTTATTAGCTCTAGAGGAAAACATTCTGGCAGAAGAAGATCCACTTTGAATGCAAAAATTCTCATGAAAACCCTGCCAAGAGGGATGTACAGCAGATTTTCTCCAGCATCACCAGATTTTCAGATTGGCCAAAAATTTGGCTTCTCCCTTATTTGGGGCAGGCCCTTCCATCTGGAGCTGCATTTTGCTCTCCATGACTATAAAGGGAAGCACAAGGGAGCCTTAAACGCGACATCTAATATTCAAACAACTAAAGCTTGGTGAGATGAATCCCACTCCCTGTGTTTCCATGGACAGGTGGTAAGAGACATTCATTAAGATAACCTACCAGTCCTTCATCCCGCTGTGGCACTGTTGAAGATGATAGGGTTGAGTTCAGCAATTTGATCTGCTGCACCTATGGAACAGAGACACAGTTTTAGGACAGACAGTATGGGTCAGACAACACCTGGAGACTGATCACAGAACAGCTTAAAGGGTAGTTGCTCCTTTCTTTACTTGTCTTCACGTTGTTGCTTTGTTGCTACTGCTATGCAGTATTTGGTCACAAAGTCCTGGAGAGAATTACAATGGATTTTTACAAGTTTTTCCTTTCGATTTTTAAGTAAGAATTCTGACAGTCCTCACCGTGTCTTGATGGCCATGTACTTTGGCTAATCACTGTGTCTGTATTTTGCAATATTTGTCCTGTTCTAGAAAAGATGGAAATTTACTTCATCAACAAATGCAAGAAATGAGCCAGGTCTGACAGGTCATATTATGATGTTCCCTCCCTTTTTTTTTTCCTATACGTGCTGACGTGCATTAGCAATAGGAATGTATGAATGCTATATTGAGAACGACTCCTCTCACTCTCAGTACCACTGCATTTCTTGCTTGGGCAACACATCTTGGCAATACTAAAATTAATACTAACTTGAGGATATTAAATGCTCTGATGAATAACTAACTCATGTGCACTTGTGATACCATTCTTGTGTTCTCTGTAGTACACGTTGTATTTTTAAATAACTGAGTTAATTGTCTTCCTGCAGTAATCAAAAAGAAATTATAAGCACTGTGAGCTGCATGCAGTGTTCTCATTAAAACAATAATTACAAGGCAAGGCCTCTTACATGAGACAGAGGGAGTCTTCTGTACTTATGCTCTTACCTGATGAATACCTTCTCCTCATGACTGTCTTGTCAGGCAGAATACTCCAGGAATAGAACAATGTCTTCATCTTCCAGTTCAAAAGAGACCCACCAGAATAACTGCTGACTGAAAAAGGCCAAAATATTTGGTACTTGGCTGCCTCGGTCTTCTCTGTGGCAACAGAGTTGAGAGAGGAGTCCTCAAACTGGCATGGGAGAAGACCAGGTCGGAAAGCACATTGCTATGTTACATAGCCCTTGTAGATGGAGAAGATGCAATAAATATCTTATGTATTGAATTTAGTAAGGCTTTTTACGTCACCTCAAATGACATTAGTAAAATAGGCATTGTCTAAATTTAAGTACAGTGTTGATGCAAATGGGCTTTGAAAGGTGTAAAAGTCAACACGTGGATACCTAGGAGGTGCTGAGCAGGATGCCACAGGGATCTATGTCTTATCCTGTTCAGTATTTCAAATAATAGCCTAGACGATGGACTAAAATATATACGCTTATTGAATCTGCAGACTTTGCCTCATGTATCGTAGTGTGCTGCTGGACAGATGTAGAATTCAAACTACTCTTGACAGATTGAATAAATGTCCTGAGAAAACAGAGTCCTCTGTCGTGGGAACACTTAAACAGGAGTAATTAAGTGCACAGATACCTAACGGGAAGAGCCATGCGGAGCAGTTAACCGAAGCGGCTCCAGACTCACCAGGGAACAGTCGGTAGCGTCTTGCGGCAACGCTCCTACGGTTCCTGGCATTGCCGTGGCCTGCTTTGCGCAGCACCGTGAGCTGAAGCCCTTCCGTGAGGAACCATGAATGACAGTTGTCCAGGACTAGCGATGAAGACCGTTAAGGGGGAGCGGATAATAATCTTGTGCCTTAGAGAAGCTGCAAAGGGAATAACAAAATCTGCCTCGATGTAACCACGCTCGATAGGTCAAGTAGCTTCAAGCCCATGGAGGAAAATCCAGGTTGGCCACGAGGAAACCTTTCTGTGAGATGTTAAACACGGGAACAGCCTGCACAGGCCAAGAGCCAAAGGGCAGGCAGCGTCCGAGGTCAGTGGAACAGACTAAACACAGGACGGCTGCTAGTCCCTGTTGCCAAAGATCTGAGCTCAGCTGCAGCCCTTGATGCTCCCCGACACTCTGCCAAAATCTTGGCTGCACCAGCGGGATCAGCATAGCCCACAAACACGTCCTCATCACTACGGAGGTAGCACGGCCAAAATTTTCTCCCGGTGTGCAGTGAAACTGCTCGGGCTCCAGTTTCCATGTCTCTGAGCTCCAGGTGGGAGCTTCTTTCTGCTTTGATGTTTATCACCTCTTCTCTTGGCTCGGTTTCGGCATTTATGCCACGTTCGGGGATCCTGCACTGTTGTTTATGCCAACATCATCCCCATACCCACAGTTTCCTGTCTCCCAAGACTTTCACTACATCCTATGGCTCAGCAGCAGCTCTCACAGCTTTTTGTAGGTCCCCAAGGACGTTGCACTTCGCATGACTGAGTGCTCCCTCTGCTAATACCTGAGCTCCTAAAATCCCCGAGCTCCCTGTACATGTCAAACCCTGAAGTTTCCACCTTAGCTTCATCAACAGGTCTCATGAGCACATGATTAAACTCTCCGAAGGGGTCAGTGATGAAAGTCCAAAACCAAATTAGCCCAGAATCAACACTAATACTTAAGTGGTAGCTACATTTTTGCCATTGCCCTCTCCAGAAAGCTCCTACCCACCTCACATTTTCTGTCCTATTCCCCATTTTATTTAGGTTTCTCCAAATGATACCACATCAAATAGCATAATGAAATCCAGGCAAATGACACTGTCTTCATTGCATGGTCTAGAAAACCATTTTTTCACAGCAAGTCAGCTGGTTTGATGGATATCATCTCCCTCTGGTAAACTCATATCACATAAGATCCCATTTTTTACTCACCATCATACTGATTCCTTATTGATTTCTCCAACAATTTGTCTATGCCCCAAGTGCAAGTTTTGCCTGGAATGGAAGTTTTGTCTTCCTTGGGCATCATCTGTGAAGCAGGACAACCAACATTTCTTTCTGCTACGCTCTACCAGTTTGCCAAGGCCAAACTGGTCCCCAGCATCACACAGCGCACAGTGAAGCCTTGGTCTTGCTGCCATCGTATTTCTGACAGAAACAGTGAGTGATCATCACCCTGGCATCTAGAAAACTTCATTGCTGATGAAGCAAAGGCAATACTCCACTCTGAGATACCAACCTACACGCTGCTTTCACTTCACCTTCCAGTCTTCCCCCATCCGCTGTTCCTGCACTCGTCCTGTCAAATACTCAGAATCACCCTCTGAAAATATGTACCATGTCCAGCCATGAGAGAGGGCACAGATGAGACCAAGATTAAACATCTCTTTCACCTGGAACAAGGGAGCAGCTTGGATAAAGCAGTAGCTGCCCATGCCTGCTGGATTTGAGGGGCCAATTCCCAGAATGGCAAGTTGGGGGAAGTTCCCTTGGAAGAACAGTTCCATGCAGAGCACAACGGCACAGATCACACAGTCCCAAAGGCAGATGTTTTCCATGGACCTCTACTATTTCATGGCAAGTGCTTTTGTCATACTTTCCATTTTTAAATAGCTGTGTAGATATTACTGGTCTCCAAGACACTTAGAAGAAATAAATTCCTTCATCAAAAGGGAATGTCTGTGTTTGATGGTGCTATTAAAGGCTCCTGCCCTTCACTCCATTGTTTGATTTTAATCCTTTGTAAAATGCAGATTATAAGGATTTGTTTTTCAATGAATGTAAGAAATGTGATCGTTTTTACATCAGTTGTACACGAGCTACTCTGGTTTAAGGTGGTCCATCTCCAATGGATTTTTTCAAGCCTGCCTTTCAATTTCACTTTTGTTATTAAGAATGCTTTAAAACAAACCTTACCCCAATAGAGGCAAAACCATCCTACAAAGGTTGTTGTCCTTTTTAGGAGCTTTTCTAGAATGAATGGATAGACTATGCTAGTCTGGGGCAGACTGCGGAGGAGCTTGTGTATATGCGAATTCTTGGATGATTTTATACCAACTACCACTTTCATTATTCATTACTGTTGTAGCCCATGAACCCTTGATTTAGCAGAGGTTAATCATTCACACTACCATTGTTTCCTTCCGTGGGTTTGCCTCGAAACCTTTGACGTTCTCTTTATTGTACCTCTTGCTGTGCAAATTTCCTTGTTTTGTTTTGCTTCTCAATGTAATTTTTGGTTGATTATTGTGTAGTTACAGAATTAGAGTAATAACATCTAATTGTACATCTAAAGCAAGAACATGTAATTGTGGGAGACTAGATTCAATTTAAAGAAAGAAAACCCCTCCACCAGGGCTTCTCACGGGTTGCACAGTGCATTTGCCAGGCAGCGCTGCTTTGATTGCATCTAACCTGCAATTAGCATGTGCAATTAAGGCATAATGAATGTTTGCAATTGCATTATTCCAGGATGTAACACTAGCAATATTTAGCAGTTACTGTACCGCAAATAGTGCTTATAAACTCAGATGTTTATCAACATTTACCAATTAAGCCACAGGAAGCAGGGCAGGCACGTGAGGGGGCCTCACCCACAGCCATTTCCAGGCTGAACACGCTCTGCTCTCCCGTCAGGGAAGAGCACCCCACACCAGGGGCAGAGAGGCTGATCTGGGAGCTGTTCAAAGTAGGTGCTCAAAAGCCAGTAATGACTATGATCCAAATTTGTCCTCAGACAGAAAGATAATTAATCATTAAACAGACCCTTTGGGAAAGCTTCTGCTGACAGTGAATACTGTTATATGTTAAGAAACCTTCTCTGCTCCTGTCAGTACTACCAGGAAGGTTTCTTCTCCCTAGTTCCAGGTCTCATTCAGTTCCTGCAGTCATAGCAGCTTGAGAAGGCTCTGCACATTCATAGCAAAAGACACTGAAAACTCCTCAGAAGACGTTTTGAACACAAGACAAGGCCGTGGGCCAGAACAAGCCACTTCCCCTCCTGCCATGAGGACACACACACAAATGACAGCCAACCAATTTCAAATCTCCTCCCCTGAACGTGTCATGATGTGGTTTCTACCCTGCAGATGATGGGACAAGATGGACTTGTCCCCTAATACCACAGGAAGAGCAGCCTCCCACTTGCAGCAACATCTCTTTTCAGTAGCTCCTTTCAGGGGTACTGAGTAGCTCTGCTAAACGTGATTCCTCTTTGCTACCCCTGCATTGAATATTGTCAGTCTCTCAACTGCTCCTTGTAGCTTTGATGTAGAAAAATCCCACTTTCAACTGCCAAGAGCTCCAAAGCACATCCCAACGTTAAAGAACACCACAAATACAGCCCGGAGGTAGAACTGCTTTTTTTTGAGGGGTCTTGAGGGGTTCAGTGTGTGCTACATCACAGCAAAAACAATCATTGCTGTACAAGTTTAACAAAGAGAAAAAAAAAAAGGTTTAATTTATTTCCATTAAACAAAAGTCTAGCTGCTTGCACATCAGACAAGGTGGAATATTCAATAAAGGTTAACTGCACAGGAATATATTAGCCATAGTTCTCTAGCTGTAGTTTTCTCTCTGTTCCAAAGGACTCTACAGAACTTGCATTTCTAATTTTATTCCTGAATTAACATGTTTCTTCTTCCCTGGAGTAATTTTCTGCAAATAAACTGTATATATAGTATTTATTGTACATAGATTTTACTAGACGTATCTTTCAGCTTATCGTTACTTTTTTAATAGAGCTCATATGCGATACAGTAAGGGGAGGCAGCTTTAGCGTTTCTGCTTTATTCTTGTAGTCTGCTTTCAGCACTTCGCATCAGTTCTGTGAGTCTGACTATGTCACCAGACAATTTAAAAAGAAACACTTCTTGATCATGATATAATCCTGTGGTCCCTTTGTTTGAGGAGGCCTCAGACTCGTAAAAGGATTTTACCCACTCTTACCTGACCTGCTAGGTAACTGCAAACTCTTCCTTCCTACCAGGCTTTTAGAAGGACTCCTGTGCTTCAAGATTCATGCGCTATTTGAAGAACATCTTGTAGCATCATCAAAGGATATAAGTGAAAACACATTGTGGTTCAGGCTAACAGAAGTAAAGATAAACATGAATCTTCAGGCATGAGCCTCAAGTAGGTTTACTGGGATGTTCTCAGTGCCAAACTACTGGCGTTGAAATGAAAGATCCCAGTGGTAAAACTCAGGGCCCCATCCAGCACGGGGTTCTGGTTATATCCACGGCAGTTATGACTTGCTTAAGTGATATTGCACACAAATCCACTACAAAATGCTCCTACGCTCAAAGGTTTTGCAAGGTGCCACAACCCAAACAGTAGAAAAAATTGCCTCGGTGTCCCTTCTGAGGCTTTTGTTCATCTCAAAGTTCCATATTGAAAAAAGAACATTAAAAGTAGACACGAAAAATTGCTTAGGCAGAAACAGTCACTGGATCCGTTTCTATACTGATTTATGCCTGTACCTGACTGCTGCCAGAACTTGGCCTTGCACTCTGAAAGATGCTGCTTCTCGGTAGCTAAGAGAGGTAGCTCACGGGCCAATCCCATCTAGCTAGAATATTAAAAAGAAAAAAAAAAACCTGCCACTTCTGCAAAAATGATTTAAATTCTGCATCTGAAATCAAGAGCAAGATAAATGATGACACTTTCTTATCCAAGATGTTTATTAAAAATGATATGGGCACAGCACACAGATAAACCACATCCTGAAGCAGGGTTAAAACTAGGTTTCACATTTTAAACCTGTGCAGACAGCTTGCTGTTCTTCCATCTGGAGAGCTCATTCGTACCTTCTTTATACATATCTCTGCAGCTCTAGATTGACAAAGGACAAACACATTTCTAGGAGTGTCATTTACTTCACATTTATTAAAATCACCAGGTACAAAATAGGCATTTTGTACATATCAGGCCTAAATAGATAACTATAAGAAAGTGACCTTACAGCTCTGAAATAAGACCACCACATTTCATGCTTTGGACATGATAAGGAGTAAGAAATAACAGAAAATATATGGAGATGAGATAAGCTACTTGGATCATGCTGGAAGGTTAACCTTTACCTTCAAAGAAAACAGTGTATATGTTGATTTGAGATCTATTTTCTGGAAACACGGGAAATGTTCCATTCTGCTCTCATTTAAAAATGCTATAGAAGTACAACCATGGAAAGGAACTACGCTGCTTCAGTCACACAGGTAACCTGAGTATCACAGTATCTGGGAACAGAGGAAAGCATTAACAGAAACAAGACGGCAACACTTTCTGCTAGTAGAGGGGTGCCATGAAACACCACAGGGCAAAATCCCAGCCGATGGAAGGTGGCCTATCTCCCACTGAATCAAGAACGCGCCAAGAATCTGGACCATAATCAAAAAATCCTGCTGCTGTGTTCTGTCTTTCCCTTCAAGGTTGGAAAAAAAGGAAGTGTTAACTGTCTGTGTGCATCTCAAGAGGCAACAGCAAAACCTCTCCCTCCATCCCGCATCCCTCGCGTTCCGTGCACTCCATCCTGAGTGCCTCAACAAGCTTTACGGCCCTGAACCCGAGGTGTTTCCCACGATCACGACGGCTGGTAGAGCCAGAAGCACGAGGTAATAAACGACGGCAAAATCCTGCGGATGTGACAGGGCAGAACCCAGTGACTGACTGTGACGTTCATTTTTATGCAGAACTCTCCACTAATATCAACGTGAGGTTTGGCTTTAAATCTAGTGCCTCGCTATAACAGCACGAGAATATTCATTTCCAGTACATTGTTAAAGCCGTTTGTCAAGTGCTGTGAAGCGACTACTGCTCCTGTCTACTGCTCTAAGAGTGACCATGACCTTGTTGCAACTTTCCATATCATCATCCTGGAGAGACTGCAAGTGGGAATGGCATGCAATGTTGGATCCTAGTATAATTCAGAAATGAAAACAAGAAAGCATTGTGTTTAAAGACACTTTTAGCAATTAGACACTTTTAGTTTAGTTAGAAAACACTACAGTAGAAAAGTTCATATTGGTCAGTGCTAGTTCAAATACAGAATAGGGTAAAACCACTAAAACATTAAAGTAAGTGCGTGCTGATCTACAAATTGAGAGATATGGTTATTCCCATAAGTTTGCTGCAAGAACTTCACTCCAAAAATACATTTATGATTTCAATCTTTATAAAATGGATCATTTAATAGCTAGAATGAAAAATAAATCAAAAGTAAACTGTAATTCTAAACACATATGGTAATTCTTAACACAAAAGTACAAAGTTTGAAATTAATGTTACAAATTCAGGTTGATCAAAAATTCTCTGACTGCTCACATTCTAAAATCATAGGCAGCCTTTCATTGATCAACCTCATCTTAATCACAGTACCAAGATACAAATTAGACATTGATTACATGGGATTTAGCTATCTTAAATCTTAGAAAAATCCAGACCCTGACAAATATATCATTTTGCTATATTCTTTATAAATAGTCATGATGCATAAAAATACTTATCTTTCAGATAAATATATTTTATTGCTTCTCTGTTGTCATTTTAAAGTGCATCAAAAGTTGCTAAATAAATTTAAAAATAGAGGAAGGTCAATTGTAGTTCAAAAATGATAGATATCTCCTGTTAATAGACTTAAGAAACTAGGAGATCCTGTTCCAACACTCTCAGCTTGACTAAAGCTGCAGTGACTTTTTGGGTAGGAAACCTTTGCAAACACTGACTGAGTTCAACCATGTTCACAGGTTGGAAGGGACCTTAAGAAGTCCACTAGCTCAGCCTGCTCAAAGTAGGGTCAGCAGTGGCTGCTCAGGCCTTTGTCCAGCCAGGTGCTACAAACCTCTAAGCTCAGAAGCTGCACAACCCCTCGGGGCCCCTGCTGCAATGCCTGACTATCCTCGTGGTGAAAAAATTGGGCAATTGTCCCCCTTAGAGGCTTTGAGGGAATCTTCATGGATGTCCATAATTTCTAGTCTTACCAGTGTGCTTACCAACCAGGTCTCTATCCGTAAACATGTGCCAAACTAAACTATCAACAGAGTAGTCAGAGTATGAGCCAGCATTTTAAAACTCCCTGAGCTAAATTCACTCCTAACAGTAACCTTAGAGGAGTATTGCTTGCGTGTGTAAGTCACCGGTGTGCAGAGGCACTCTGTAAATAGCTGCCCTGCCTGGAGCACGGATACCATTTTCAGAAGTGCTCCCTTGTCCAGGAAACACTTCCCAGAATGGCAGTGGTGCTGCCAGCACTGGCCTCCTCCGGCCTCTTCAGCCCCCATCAGCAAATACTTTCCTGCGGAGGGGTAGTCTACCTGCAAGATCCTTAACATCACTAGGTAAAATGACAACTTCCAAGCTATACGTCAAGCTCTTAACTACATTTCGCAAGACAGCACCAGAATGCTACTCTCTCTCCATAAATATCACACATGAGCGCAGCACCCGGTGCTGGGGAAACAGCGTTACAAGTCCTTGGCAAGCTGCTCTATTTCATCCAGCAAGAAGTCCATGTCCTCCCGGCTCACTTGGGGGCTGATGATCACCTGGCGGAAGAAGTTGACTTTGCCCTGGTGGGGCTGGTACCCAAGCATCATGCTGCCCTTCTTCATCATCCTCTCTTTAATTACAGGAGCAACCTGAAAGTAAAGACAGAGAAGGGGGTTTGTCTCCGATCAGTAAATTAGCAAATCTAGGCAGAAACTGAATTTTGCGACTTTTGAAGCTTTTTCGGTGTCTGAGTTTCTCAGTCCCTTGCCTGCCCCAGGAAACATTGAAACTCAGACCTGCAGGTTTAGGTGCATTGAGAATGTGGACGAAACAATACGAGACTTAAATCCCTCAAAAGGCTGCTGCATGGCACGTCTCTCTGTGATACGGGAGAGCTTGGGTGACGATCCCAGTCTTCCTGGTTTAGATCCAAGGCCTGAACTGAGGGAGAGTCCTGACAGCAGCTGGTTAAGGGCTCTCCCTGTGCTGAACTGGGCTGCCTCGCTGCTCACACCTGATGGCCCTGCCCCACGCACATCTGCAAAGCAGCAGTCCCTGGAGGACCCTCTCCTGAGACCCCGTGAACCTGAAGCTGACAACGAAGTTAGACAGATGCTGCATTAAGGGAGAAGTCCTGATCGCAGAGGTTAAAATTTCATCGCTCGGATTTAAGGCTTAAGCGATGCTTGATTCCATCACTCTTGTGTAAATGGGGTGAAAGCTCCTAGGTGTCTCACTGCTGAACAAGCCAGCGAGACTGGCAGGCAGGTCCTCATAGCTGAACGCTTGACCCCCCTCACAGCAAGGCAATTAACCTTGCGCAATTAACCTTGTCCTTAACTTTAAGCATGTGAGTAGTTCTTCTGCGGCTGCGTTCCTATGCTTGAAATTAGCCTTAAATATATTGCTGGATCAAGTACACTACCCCTTGGAAGACAGAATCCAACACAACTAAATATTTTGGCAGAAATAATATTTTTAAAACATGTCACATTTTTATGTCTTACTAATAATGCTAATGCACTTGAAAACAGTGCATTTCTTTGCAACCTTTTGTGAAGGCTTGGCCACGAACTAAGCAAGCAGATGTACAATCTAACCTTGCTTTCTGCATTAATTTATTTCAACTCTAAAAGTTAGTACTGGAAATTACCACCTGACCTGCAAAGGAAGAAAAATGATGATGTCAACCTTGCCTTAATAGCTTTATTTTCACATGGCATATTTTACTAGGCAATTCCCAGACAAATTGCTCAGATAGAGACATGTGAGGTTCTCAGCACACTAACAGCTTGGCTTCCCCATATTGCTTAGTGGTACGTGCCTAAAAGACCATTGTTTCAAAATCTATTTTGAATTCAGATGAGGAATGTTTACGGCTCTAACTTAATTTGCTTTGGCTGATTTTGGTTTGTCTTTGTGACAAAGCTACTTGTCCTATTTAGCGATTTTCTTAAACTATGAGAGTGATGGAGTCAGAATGCTAATTAAAACCCAGAGTGTGACATCAATATGAATTATGCACGAGAGCCACGAATCTAATTTCAGAATGCAATGTGCAACCAGAAGTTTTTTTTTTCCTTAATGCTACAAACAAAAACATAGAAATAACTTGTGAAAACAGTGCTGATAAATATTTGAGAAATAAGAAGATAACGATGAAGACAGAAGCATTCAGAATTTACTGTAGATATGTTAGGAGGCATGTTGTGATACCTGCACTCACCTCCAATAGCACTTTTCATCTTCCATAGCACTTTTCACCATAAAAATCTAATGTAGTGCTTCAGATGTACCTCTTGCATAACGCTCCTAATGAAAGCTAGCAATGAAATCACAATTCTACTGTGCATCTGCAATGTGTACGTCATTTAGGAACAGAAGTTATCAAATATATCCTTGTATTACAGGAATAAAAATATCTCCTGCCTTGATTTCCATCTGCATGTCAAATGATTCAAAGATTCCTCTATTTTGTTGTTTTATAGCTCAGAATTACAGCAGAGTAACCTCATTTAGTCCATTCCTGAGCTAAAAAACCACTGGAGTTCTGCGTGGACGATGGAAGGAGGTATTTTGCACGAGACACCCTTCTTCATCTTGAAAACTATGTTAATCAGCAAACAGTCCTCTGTACTTGGGCTAAAATATGCCAAATACTCCAGACTGCATCCTGACAAATCACCGAGTGTGGTACTGCACAGTGCCAACACGAGGGCAAATGGGAATCCCATGGGAACCCACTTGGTTGGGAACGCACCAGGCTGTGCACTCATCGTGTTGCAGGCCCGTGCACTAGTACTCTTAAACAGTGAGTAACTTTGGCCATGATAAAAGTTCTGCTCCTCTCCTTCAGTTTGCACGTGTTGAACCCCTTTAGCACCACACCAGGCTCACAGTGCTCAGCTCTCCCACCCCAGCTAGATAGCAATGACATGGGGACACTGCAATGCATGGAGACACTTCTCAGTGTCTATGCTGACACGGAGAAGAAACAACTCCTCCGGCCGTGGACTCGACAAGAACCCCCAAGAGAGCTCTGTGCACGCAATAAAGGTTATCAGTGCAAGGTGAGAAGGAGTGAATCCTACATAATATACTTTCTCAAGCTCTTCTTTAAGATTCAAATCCCTGCGGCAACTTTTAGCCTTTATTGATGTTCCATCAGAGTTACTTCATCTTTTGTACCAAGCTATTGATTCTCTTCATCTCTACACCCAGTGCCCCACAATCCATCATCCCAAAATGCACAAATGGAGAGCACGAGAGCAAAAACACCGAGAGCTTCAGCAACACGAGGACTGTAAATACACCACATTTCAGCAGGTCTTCTCTCAAAGAAAGGAAATGCAGAGAATCTCCCTTTCCTTGTTTCATTTATCCTCCAATCTAATGTAGATGTCCTCTCAATGTGTTCTTTTTTGAAGGCAAAGTGTCCTCTACTTAAAAGAGGAAAATGCTGTCTAGTGGGCTTTGACAGGAGTATTTTTGGAAAAGGTTAGCACCAGGTACTCTGCATGCTTTATTTGCTGGCATAATGCAGTCAGTATAACCAGACTATCACGCATCCTCTCCACAGGAGGTATCAAGGAAGAGAATATATTCACAAATACCTAAGTACAAGTCTCACAAAAAAAAAAAAGTCATTCAATGATGCAAGCGTGTTAAAGCTTGGACCGGAAGAGTACTGACTATGACTGCTAACTGAAAGTAAAGGGAACTTCTAGTCTGCAGAAAAATCAGATCTATAAGGGATTAATTACCTAGGGAGGAGTTCAATGAGTTCAATTCTCACTGAAGTCAATGAGAATTGAGGATGCTCAGATACCAGAAAGTTGAACAGTCCCATTCAGGATAGACTCTCAGGAAAACAATTCAGTAAGACTGTTTCACAATCCAAGTATTTTACTACAGAACTTCTAATTGGAGATCTAATTCTTTATGTTGCCCATCAGTGGAACAACCTCAGAATTTTAAATTTAATGCACTCTAAAATCCACGTTCTCCTCTCTCTTTTGCTTTTCTTGACCCTCTTCCTTCCCAGTGTTGGTCTCCCATGCCAAGCCAGCGCAGAGATTTTTATTTGAGAAGCTCACTTCAGCAGTGTACTGGCTATCAAAGGCATGCCCTTCCTCCAGGAGCACAAGGGCACCTCTGCAGCAGACCTGTGCGCGAGGGATCTGCTTCACCTGGGAACTGGTCTCAACAAGCCCACACCGATGCTCTGACATCTCACACAACCTGGATTCCTCCCTGAATTTTAACAGCAGAGATCATTAAACTGGAGGAACAATGATCGAGTCGTTGAGCCTCTTCTCCATTATCCTGAGTGCCAGGACAAGCCCTTCCCCACCCGCTGCCAGGACTCGGACACGCTACAAACAACAGAAAGCCTTAGCCCTGAAGCCTGTGCTGTTTCTGTCAGAGTCCAGGCTGCAGCTGATGCTCATTCCTGCATTCCCATCATGTGGAAGGTGCCAGTGCTCCTCCCCAGCACCCGCACGCAAACAGAGCCAGGAGATGGGGAGCCAGCGACACCTCGGACACTGGAGCTGGAGCACACGTGTGCGCACGGAGGATGAGGAAAGCGGGACATTACCCCTAAGGCATGCTTGAGAAGAGTGGGTCTGCACAATCACCCTGGAGAGGGACGCCTTAAAAGCACTAAGCACTGCTGCATTCACAGTAGCTGATTGTTTAATGGTACTTAATTCGAGTTTCTCCAACAATTCAAGAATTTCCTCCTAGCTCAGGCAGTGGCTGCCTAAATAGCACTCTTCAGCAGCTGCTATAAAAGCTGACTTGCCAAAGGGCTGAGCACTTTCTCATCAGGATAAAAGCATATTCCTAGAATCCCTAAGAGTTAGGGCACAAGTTTGCATCCTTCAGATCCTTTCAGAGGACTTGATAAAATGCTCTTTTAAGAACATTTATTCTTCTGCTCACAAGAAAGACCTCTGAAATGATTCTCACAGTGGTCATACTATGCAAACATGGTTCTTACATTAAGAACAATTTCCTAGCACATGGATTTCTTTTGTAACATGAAATCTCCAGAGCAATTCAGTTAAATGGGTGATGTTCCCCCTCCATCACTACTGTCACAGTATTATTCTTTTTAATTCATTTACTGTAAACTGTCTCCTGATAAACAGTATGGACATTCGTATGTAGATGGTTCAGAAAAGTCTATTCTAACTTTAAAAAAAGACACAACAAGATAGCCTGCTTACTAGCTTTGTTCAAATCATTCATCACCTTCTAAAACGCATAGACTCCATACAGAAAAAATACATACACTTTTACCAGCATGCGGTTCAATTTACACATTTAGTCCAAAATAGCTGATATCTTCTGCTGACAAGGAAAAGAGTAAAAAAAGTAAGAGATTTACCTGTTCATATCAGGTAAATCCACTGGGCCCCCAGCACCTCCTGAATTCCGCTGCTGGTTGTGAGTACCTGAATAAGTTGTCCTAAGGAGAAGCAGAGTTTCCCAACAGACGAGGTATGTCTCTCATCTTGCTTAAATAAAGTAACAGGCAACTACTGGATTTAGATTCCTAATCTTCCGCTCTCTGAAAGTCTCTGACAACTGCAACTAACAGATCCCTGGAAGTGCAAGAAGGCTCAGCCTGGAGAACCGCAAAGTAGCCAGCTGATAATGGAAGATTGTGTCCGATCTTGATTACTTCATTTCTTTCTCTGTGCCTTCCCTTAATCTGTGAGGATTCTTTTTTTTTGACCTTATCGCGTATTTTCAACCTTTCCCATCATAGGTGTTTATTTTATACATCTAACTCTGTATCTCTGTTTTCTGAAAGCTACTTGTACTGCTGTGATTCTTCCCAACATCTAATCATATAGATCTAGACAGATTCTGAAAATCACCTTTCCCAAACCAAATAGGGGTTTCGAGGTTGTACTTCTAAAAACCCACACTTTGCACATTTTTTATTTTTAGATTAAATGCTGAGACAACAGGAATGCCTTATGCACTGATAAAAATGTTGGGGAAAACCATCTTGCTGAGCACAGAACATACAAAAATACATTGCTTTGGGGGAAAAAGTATGTATGAATTTCACAAATAGCTCAAGTTAAAAGATAGTATTAGCCAGACAAAACATACCAGAAAGCCTAAAGCTTTTCAATATTTTTAAATCAAAAGTATTCTTTTTTTTTCAAAAGAGTGTTTTCAATTAAAATTTAAATCCAATTAGAAATAGACCCGTTTTTATTAGAGAGGATCAAAAAGGGCTAAGAAAACTGAAACTAAGCAAGTTTTTGTTTAAATTTCTCTGAAAACAAAAATTCTTTCTGGTCAACTTAAACCAAAGTTGCTTTCAGCTTCTTAATTCAGTGGCCAAACCAAAAAATCCATTCCTTGTCCAACCATAAATATGTGGGAACAAAAGTGCTGAAACTGCTTAACTAAATCACCTGTAGAATTTCTGCCCCCACCCCAGAAAAGACAAGAGGTATGAGAAAATTTATGTGGTTGCCTGTTCTGTCAGCAAAATTTGACTGGGGAACTCAAGCGGGCAGCTTGTAGTAGGTAACTGCAACCACGCGAGCCCAGCAAGTACTACAAAGTCAGCGAATGTCGGTAAGAACCAATGCTCGTGTTGGCAGTGTCTATCAGTATCATGTTCCCAAGACTTTTGCACAGCTCCCAGTTGCCTAAATACCTGTGCAATGTAACACTGAAAAGCTGTTCCAGCTACTGGCAACAGTGCCTTGTAGTCACCGGACCTCATTCTGCTCCCACTGAAATTCACTTCAAAATGGCCATGGGCTTCAATGGAAGGAGAACACAGGTGCCCAAGTCTTCTCCTAGGTGTCTGCTTGAGGTGGCACTTTGCAAACAGCCTTCAGTCTTCACAGAGACAGCTGCAAATCTATAACCTTGATAGGAAGCCACAAAAGTAGGCTAGACACTGCTGGAAGGATGATGGTGCAGATCAACCTATTTCTCCTGCTTGGAAACTGCCTTTATGAAACTTTCCGAGCTACTGAACATCGCACTTGGCACCAGAGATGTAGCTAGAAGACAATAAAAAAAAAAAAAAAAAGTCTATCCAAAAGGACTCATGGCTTCACAAAAATGGAAAACACATTTTGCATTCTTGCCTCAATTATTTCTTGCCATGGAAGACAGTTTATGCAGAACAGTCTCTCTCATTTGACCACAAGAATCCAATATAGCTACCCAAAAAGGGGCAAATTTTCATTTGTAAGTTAATGATTTTTACTTAAAAGACAAAGTTCTTGCTATTTAATGTCTGCCAAGTTATGCTTCCAGCAAAAAAAAGAAAGACTGGTTTACATTGATGTGTATTCATAAAAAAACTCTATTAACTAAACCAGTTTAATTGACATATAGCATTCACCACCAAAAAAGTAAACAATACACCAATTAGGTAAATCTTTGGACTTAAATTTAAACTAGTACATATAGGCTATTAATTCCAGTAGGTGTTCACAGTATTGTCTCTTACTTTGGTTAAATTATAGCATAGAGGTTAAAGGACTGAATACACTCTTACAGCTAGGACTGGTCCTGATGGTCCCTAATCCTCCCGGAGATTGTTGAAGTTGTCTTGAACAAATCACTCAATCTCTTAGGTAACAGGTTTCTCTTTCCCCTGGCATGATGCCTATAATCTTTCTGGGCAGGGACTTCTCTGTGCTCATATATCTATCATAATCAGCCCTGATATCTCCTGGGTGCGCTGAACACTAACATGATATATATTAAAAAAACCTTCTTTGCCAAAATCACAGGCATTTGTCACAGTATACCTTGCCGTATTTCCTCCTGTGAATTCAGAAGACAATTTTGAAATCAGTTATAGCAATTAGTATTAAGTGAGGACAGTGGCTGTCTTTTTAATAATAATCATTGGATGTAGAACAATTGGAACAAAACACTTTTTAAATTAGGTGTAATTACAAAACTGGCTAAATACTATAAATATTTAGAAGCAATAGTTCTTTCAACATATTTTAACGCTAAGAAAGTATCTCCTCTATTGTTAAATATCTTCCCTTGCCTTGTGCTGCAAAATCAGCTGCACACTTAAAAGCAGCAGGCTTTTTTTCCTTTTAGTGATAATTAAAAACAAACTCAGACCATTTGTCAGCTGTCACCCCAACTGGGACAATCGAAATACCAAATATTTGCACACCCAATCACAGCTTTGTTCCTGTAGCCAAGGCACTCTCTAAAACCCAAACATGTTTTTCTTTTGTCTAGAATTTGTTCTGGGCCCACATCCCTAAACCACTAATAAATTATTGCTGTACGCTATTGCGCCAGTGTTCCCCTCGTGCCACACCAGGCAACAAAAGGAGAAATAAGTGCATTTGTCAAAATAGCAGTAACCACTTCCACATTCTTCAGAGCAACTAACGTATCAAAGGAGACCAGATGCTGCCGTGTTTTTTGCCCTGCACCGACATTCCCTGTGCACTCCCAGCTTAGGGCTGTGCACTGCACCTACAGCATCACATTTTGCATAGCATCTCATCGGTTACTTTTTGCCACAGGACACATTAATGACCCCACAAATCACCAAAAATTATTTGATTAACAGGACACAGTGGCTTGGCTCAAATTTTGATTGCCTTGAAGGATTGTTTTAGCCAGTCATGTATGCAATAAAAAATAGCCTTCAGATAAAGGCATTTTACACCGAGGGCATTTTCCTCTGAGGAGGAGGAGGCAGAACGGACACCCCCCAGGAATCAACACTTGCAGATGCTTGCATGTGCGAGCTTCCTCACAGCGAAAACTTGCTGGATGAACAGTGCAGTTTTCCAGGTGCACAGTCCCAGGTCTCCTCCTGAGACAGTTCATTTGGATTCCTTCTTATTTCTCAAACGTTCCTGTGTTGCTTTACCAAGGTCTTATTGCCAGGTCATGGGGAAAGCCTAGGCATTAAGAAAACTCCAAAGGCTACCATGCAAAGCTGGGAATGAAATGCTCTGATTTATTTAATCAGTATTTAGAGAGTGCAGTGCTATTGGTTTTATAAAAACAATTGCTTTTAAAGCTTTCATAGCGTCCATGAGGTTCTTCTGTGGAGTATTCAGTTATGTTCCCATTTTTGTGACATCTTCCTGTCTTTCAAAATTGCCAAAGGAAAGCTCCCCCTTCTCCAGGCAGGAATGAAAGGGCAGCTTGTCATCTTGAAAGCAAAAGTTACTGACAAAAAAAAAATCCTTTCTAGTTTGTATGCATAGGGATGAGCTTCTGTTCCCCTTTTCCACTGGGAGAAAAAAAAATACCATAGTGCAATGTCTGAGGCTGGGAAGAGTATATTAAAGTAGGAAGATTACATTATTCGGTGACACAAGATCAAAAACTTAGCACACTTTTGGTGTAGAAAAATGTCTCTTCAGAAACTTGCAATGATTCCCTACTGTTAGGGGCTTATTTTGCTATTTGTACCAGGCAGCTTCTAGTATAAGATAGCACCTTCGGTGTTAGCATAGCAGTGAGGATTAAAGAACAGTAATACATCTTTGTGCATATCCTTTAACCAGATATAAAGAAGACCGAGTATTACAACAAAACTAGGCATCTTTTGTGCTTTTTTTTCCCTTTGTCCTTCACAGTGGCTGCTCCTAGTCTCTCGGGGGGACACAACACACCACAACCCAGACTGCTAATATAAACACACAAGGCTGCTTGATCTGGTCACCCAGCTTAACATAGAAAAGGATCCTCTGGCCCCATCCACCCCATCAAATACAGGACCAACTACTGTCATTTACTAGAATTGTTTTGCCTCCTCATTTATTTTGATCTGGACATGAAATAAAGGCTACCAAATCCTTCTGCATGGAGTCCTGCTAAAGTCAGCAACACTCTTCCAGGGATGTAGCTTATCCCAGGACAATGTTCATTCATTCCAACTCAGCATTCCCCCTCTCCCCATCTCCAGTGAGTTTTTTTTTTTTCCTTCCTTTTCTCTCCTCCACAGCTGAAATGCAACATATGTTACAAGTCTCTGTGCTTAGCTGAGTAAGCAACAAGGAAGGGTGAGAAGTGAAAAGAATAGTTTGTACACACTGTTTTATTATTTTTTTTCTTTGCAGAGAGAAAAATCAAACTATATGTAATTCTGGATAGAAGTTTCAGCTAAATAAAGCTAGACAGCAATGAATCCTTAGATAAGTCACGCCAGCTGGGGGGAAAAGACTGAAAACGCAGCATCTGTCCTACACAGATTTGTATTTACCTCAAAAGGAGCACATGGAATAAAAANCAGCAATGATAAGTCACTTAGATAAGTCACGCCAGCTGAGGGGAAAGGCTGAAAACGCAGCATCTGTCCTACACAGATTTGTATTTACCTCAAAAGGAGCACATGGAATAAAAAGGTGACTGACTTTGAGCCTGCCCTACACCTCTGTAGTTATGGCCCAGCATTCAGAGGTTCACTAAGGTTGTATACCAAATTGTTCCAAGAATCATTTTTCTTCTGCAGCCTGGTCTGAGAACCAGGCATTCATTCTGGTCCATAGCAAGTGCCATAATTTCCCTTAGTGCCACAGCAACCTCTAAATCAGTCCCAAAAGATGAAGATAGTATAATCAGAAATAATCATTCAGCAAAAGAACATCGGGGATTAAAAAAAAAAAAAGAAAAGCTGAAAAATTTAGCAGTTGGAATTGCATTTCTTCACCAACGTGTATATTTTTGCCAGAGAGATATAAAGACGTAGAAGGAAAAAAGAACAATCTTTTGATCTTTGAAAGCAGTTATGATCTACTACACAAAATTTGTCTATTGAAGTCTGCTAAATTTCCCTTCCTTTAGCAAAAATGTTCCACAGACCTCAATAAATACAAATAAAGTTCCTACAACATTTATAAAGTCTCCAATTGATCAGCTGCTCAAGAAAAGATTCATCAACATTCATCTCCAGGAATATGCCATTGAAGTCACAGGGAGTTTTATAGCTGACTTTACTTGGAATACAGTTGGACAAAGACACATTTCCTCATAACTCTATTAAATTTGAAAGGAAGGTCTAAATATTCTGCTGAAAGGCTATCAACCTCAAATGTTCTCTATTGTTTTTAGAAAAATTCCTCTTGGTTATAACTACAGGAACTTTTGTAAGACTTGAACAGATTTCTGACCATACTGATTCCTTTGTAGAGTAATAAGAAATTCCTACCCTGTAGGCATGAAAAAGAAGCGTATTCCGTTCTAGTCCTCTAGAGACGCCTACAGTTAAAAAGGAATCTATGCTTAAATATCCTAAGCACAAAATGAAATGTGAAGTTCTGGAGAAGACTTTGTGTCTCAGTATACATCAAGGAACAAAATTTCCTCCCACTCACCCCCATAACTATTTCTGACACCACTCACAACATTACACAAAGTATAAAGACTACATAATTAAGTGGATGATGCAAACTACACATTTTCAATAGCATTACTATTAGTTGATCATTTCTGAATATTTCTGAAATTTCTGCTTGTCAAGTAACAGTAAGGAAAGACAGTTTTACATGAAAAAAAAGGAAAAAGTGCTTAGGTCCCAAATCTCCTTAGTTCTTATTTGGAACTATTTCTAAATATTTCCTTACAATTTCTTTAAGGAGTATTTGATGCAGCAGAAGGGAAGTACAAGCCCCTTCTACTCATATGAACATGGTAATAGGAAACAAGAGAGTGCTAATATAATAAGTAGATACTTATTTAAGTGGAGACAAGCTTAAGATTTATTGACCTGAGAGCAAGAGGTCAATATTTATTCAGAGAACAATAAATCTTGATACTCAGTTCTAACAGATGTTAATCCAACGTATTATTAAATCCATCCCATTAAAGCTAATTAGATCATGTGTCCTTGTGAGTCTTGTTGTCAATATTCATTAGTATTGCATAGGTCATAATTACTGTGTTTTTGATAATTAAATCAAATAACAGTCAATAAAGCTAAATACTTTGGGATAGAAACTTATTTTTCTATGACTATATTATTGTCCATGTTACCAGTTCTGCTGTAGATCTTCCTTCCATTCTTCAGTCGGGACCAGCACACCTATAGATTCAAAAGCTGTTTGGGCTATATCCTTTTTCTTTTGTCTCTCATTTTATCTTTCAGCCTGCTATTATTAAAGCTACCTCCATTCACTATTCATGTACCAGGAGCATCAGCACAAATCAGTAAGAAGTTACAGTCAGGAAAAAGGAAAGAGAGACATACATACTCCTAAGCACAAGTTAAAAATTGCTCTTATTTTGGAGCTTTACATTTTGGAGTTTTTTCATCCACAGACTTCAGTGGACTTCATAGGTAAAAGGCAGCACTATGAGTTTCATCTTAACTCCTGGAAAGACCTGAGGCACAGAGAAAGGAAACAACCACATACTATAACTTCTTAACCACAACTCGATGCCAAAGCTAGGAAAGGAACCAGCATCCTTCAACTACATTAATGATTTAGGGAGCAGGATGAGGATGTGTTTTAGTACTAATTTGCCTGTGAATAGCCTTGCACAACCACTGGTGGTGGCTTTCTCTCTGAAGGAACCACAGTTAAACTCACACACTGGGTGCAGCACGGTGCAGACGACAGCTCCTGCAAGTTGCTCACCGTGCACTCTTTGGGTTAGCAGCTGATGCAGCCCTCACTGCTGTGAACATGCAGTGTGGACATGGGGTCATGGAGCCCTGATGGATCCCTTCTAGTCCAGTCTTGGTATTGCCCTCTTTATACCACACACATCAGCAGTGTGGATCTTCAGGTCGCAAGTTTCAGCCCCTATACTTATATTGACTCCTGAGAGCAGCTTTCCATCAGAATTTACACCTTCTAACATTGCATGCTGTAAACCAACTGCACCAAAGCCTTTTCTGCACTTGACAATTGACAGTTTGCACTGCAATTGTAGGAACATTACTTTGGATCATTTTCTACAAATAAGAACTCACTTGCATTTGACAGAAGTGTCCCACTGCTCCTGCATACACACACTAATCCATAAAAAAACTACCTTTCAAAGTGGGGAAAGGGTTTCATGTGTCACAAACTCGATACGGAGAATTTCCAGCTTCACATATGCTTTTACCTCACATATGCTTTTAGCTCATTATCTTATACTGTAAACATCTTTAAATGCAAAATCTTAAAATACACAGAATGAGACAGGATCAGATTTGCAGTTCTAACTTTGTTTGAGGGAGAAAAACCTTCAACCAAAAATGGCTATGAACACATGCTAACACCACACTAAGGGTATGTGTCAGCTTTTTCAATGCTACTTCCCCTCATAAGTTCAAAGCCAGTTTTTAACGCATACAAATCCCTCTAGTGCACAGCTGCAAATCTGACTATGTGTACATACAAGGATCCCATTTTATGTACACACAATTTGCATGCATGTGAAGCGTATCTATGCTGTTGTTTAGGCCCAGTTTAAAACAAAAGTTGGAATTACAGCAGACTCCTCCAGAATGCCCAAACACACACAAAAATTTCATGGAAAAAAAAAAGGCCATCTCATACATGGAATAACCTTCATCTCTCTGAAGTGCTACAGAGCAACTGACACTGCCCCTCTGAACACAGTATGGCTGCAGGCTACTGCCCTCCTGCAAGCTCCAAACTGTTGCTATTTTACTCTCCACAGATGATTCTCATTATACCCAGGCTGAGTTGAAAAAGTAAGTGTATGAATCATATAATCAGCTCAGTTGTCTGGAATCTTGCTTTTCCGTGCATTTCCTCATTGCTACACAGATCACTAGTGTAAAACACGTAGCTGCATCCAATTTCCTTTTACTCCACTTTAACCCCACGATTGCCCATGAGTACATACTTCTTTGCTCTTATCCCACTGTCCTACTTCTGACCTGCTGTGTCTTGACTGCTTGGCAGTGAAAACGCTCTAGAGGTTATTACCAGGAGCGAGCTCTTTATTCAGTTTCTGAAATAAAGCCTCCACAATGAGGTGTCTGTATTCTGCTCAGTAACAGAGAAAAGAGGACTCGGAAGACCTACTTTAACCCAAGCCCCTGCTCCTTGGGCCATGAGATCTCCTCCTTTACACAAACAAAGGTGGCTCCACAGCACCGTATCTTTCTCCCTAGCCTGCCCGTGTTGGATGACCTCCCACATTGCTGACTTGAAGGCGGCTCCACCGCCTTTAATCCTTCCAGGAGGGAAGGTGTTTGCACAGGAGTGGCTCAGCACTGCAGTCCTGAGGCGGCTTCTTCCTGCTGCTTCACCTAGCAGAAGTATAGGGAGGGCAAAGAGAAGGTCCCAGCGCTTGCGACTCACCCCTTCTGTGACACCTTCCTTCTTCCAGCAATTTGAACTGTGCAGTAGGACCCTAATGGCTTCAGTACATGTCGTATTTCTTGTTTCTTGAAGTCCAGCATTTACTATCTAAATGCCACATCTTTGATATTTTCCTATCATCGCTCTTAGCAACATTGCTGTATTAGCCCTGTCTGTGTCTCTGACCTAACTCCTTCTCCCAGCCTCCACACCTGAAAATTATCCTCTAACTTTTCAGCAGAAGGAATATACTGGGCCAATTCTCTTCAGTGGAATCCATTTCTTTTCCAGTATTATAATCCAAAATCTCATCTTCTTTTCCTTTGAACACAATAATGTTCCCAAGGTAAGAAATTAGAGCAGTTTTTATAATGTCAGGCTAGCCAGCATAGAAACTGTTTCTTCTTGGTTTGTTTTAATCATAACAAAATGTCTGTAATAATTTTTTCAGAGTGCCCTCCCTTCCCATTTTACCACTTGTACTAATGACTGGTAATCAATTTCTGCATCTAGCGATTGGGTTTCAGTCTGTAGCAACTGTTTTAAAAACTTGTCTATTTGAATTTCTGCATTGTGGAAGCAACACTAATCCCAGTTTGAAATATGGGCTATTTTATGAACATACAGAGAAAACTACTTCCTATCTGTTTACCAAATAAATAATTTGAAAATCACACTTCCAATAGGATATAAGAGTTTAGCAGCACTACTAACCACTTTCATTTCTACCTTAATCTTTAAGAGGATTCTTCTAAAAATATTATTAATTCTGAAATAGAGAAAAAGAAGTTTAAAAGCTTGGCAGGAAAAATGGACAGTCTCATGTGTTTTCATTTTCCACTGTCAACTGTGACTTTGGAAAGCAGAAGAGAATGTGCAGCTTGGGCTGCTTTTGATCACCATCTAGTGCATGAATTAATGAACTGCACAAATTTACGGAGTAACTTCTTGATTTGAAGCTCAGCATCATTTTTAGAAGATCTCAAATAGGCTTAGCAGCTTAAAATGCAAGAATTTCCAGATGTCCCTAGTTTCCTAGTGAAAGACCAGTGTTTCATGATGACTCCATTCTCTAAATACTAGTGCTGTGACTGTGAGGGTCTGAGGATATAATCGAAGCAAGGTCTGTAGAGCGAAGCGGTACCTTTTATTACAAAATTACCAAATTACATAGAAAAAGCAATGTAATTTCAGGATAGGTGTCCCTTCACCAAGTCTCTATGTATGGTTTTCCACGTATTGACATGTTACATTCATTGTTATCCAAACTTTTGTTCTCAACATTTTTCACCGATAAAAATTGTGCTGTTATGACTCAACCCCACATCTTGATTTGCTTCAACACCGAGCCATGCAATGAGGGGCACTATCTTGTGGCTGGCAGGTCAGTAAGACAAATGGGCATAGTGAAAATCCTTTGCAGTTTTGTTTTTTAATTACTGGAGGTGCCTCGGGACAATTTGGCTAATGCTTTCCAGCTGCCCTGGCCATGCAAGGCCAGGTCTCAGCTCGCAGCCCTGTCTTGCAGAAGCACGTTGTGACTCAATACACAGGCAATCAAACCCTTCACTGGACAACTTAAATAAAAAGGTCAAAATAAAGCAGAAAACAGGTATTTACTGAAACAGGGCCAGATCTTTGACATAAAATATCAGCCTGTTTTTATGAAAAGTTAGGAGGAGGAGTTCTGGAAGGTTACAGAAGACATCTTGGAAGAAGCCTTTGCCTGAAGGCAGCAGAAGACCCTTTTTTTTCAGTGGGAAAAACACTTTTCCCCCAGTTTTAAAGGCAACAGGCACCTTCCTGCTAACCCGTGGGAGGCCAGGTCAAGGCGCAAGCAAAGATATATTGACTTACCAGAAGCCTATAGCCATGGATCGTGTCTATCCATGCTGAAACCCACACAGAGCAACCAGCATGTCTTTACGTAACCGTTCATGTCTAAAGTTTAGACCAGCAATTGAGCTATCATTCAGAGGAAGAACATTCAACTGCTGTTAAAAACACATTAATTCCTTTAACATTACCTAATTTAGGCTTCATTTAGGACATTCAGGCATTCAAGAAGAGAAATACTTTTTTTTTTTTTTTTTTNAAATATCAGCCTGTTTTTATGAAAAGTTAGGAGGAGGAGTTCTGGAAGGTTACAGAAGACATCTTGGAAGAAGCCTTTGCCTGAAGGCAGCAGAAGACCCCTTTTTTTCAGAGGGAAAAACACTTTTCCCTCAGTTTTAAAGGCAACAGGCACCTTCCTGCTAACCAGTGGGAGGCCAGGTCAAGGCGCAAGCAAAGATATATTGACTTACCAGAAGCCTATAGCCATGGATCGTGTCTATCCATGCTGAAATCCACACAGAGCAACCAGCAGGGATGTCTTTACGTATCCCTTCATGTCTAAAGTTTAGACCAGCAGTTGAGCCATCATTCAGAAGAAACACACTCAACTGCTGTTAAAAACATATTAATTCCTTTAACATTACTTAATTTAGGCCTTATTTAGGACATTCAGGCATTCAAGAAGAGAAATACTTTTTTTTTTTCTTTTTTTTTTTTTTAAACAAGTGCAGTTTCACGTATTATTAGAAACTAACCTAACTGATCCTATGGGATAATTATTCAAAATATCTAACGGAGTTAACATTTTTCCCCAAAATGCTTTATGTAAAAGTACACGAAAAAATAAACGCAAAAGCTACTGCTGCCTGGAAAGCAGAACATAACTCATGCCTGGTATACAGTTTAACCTTTAACAGCTCGTGGTTTCAAACCAGAGCAGGCAGTATCACTAAGAAAATTATGTTGATATAAGAATGGAAAGAAATTTCCTCCTCTCCGCGAACACTTTTTTCCCTCCTGCCTGCACCAAGCGGCATTAACAGCGCGTACTAATTAGCAGTGCCAACACATTGCTGTTGTTCTGGTGCCCCCCAATGGTCACCTTGGTTTACTACTATAGCCGGGACTTGAGAAATCAGCACTTGCCTCTGTGAACCTCTGATGGCAGCTACGTTCACTGCAGACAAAAGCACGGTCCCGATCACAAAGGGTGTTTCCAAAGATATTTTACAAAAAAAATAAGGTGGAAAAAACAGGGATGAAAGCAGAACTCTTTAAGAGATTAGATGGCCCCAAAGTTGCAATCTTATAAATGACAAAAAGACAGCTTTATCTAAAAGCCCATCCTGGTTCACTGGCAAAGCAAAGATAGCAAAGCAATATTTAATGAGTTGAAAAGGGGAAACAGATCAGATAGCAATCAATATAAATGTGACATGGGGAGAATTTATCAGAAGAAAAAGAAATCCATGATTGACAGGATTTCAGGGAAAGGAGAAAGAGTTTAAGTACATGAGTACACATATTGGGGATGTGTGAAGCTTTAGTGATGGTTAATCACTAAAAATGAAGACAAGGCAGAAGTGTTCAATAAGCTCTTCATTTTTACACAGAGAGAGGAAATATTCCTACCATGATGCTCAAGAACTTTCCAAGCTATTGGAATGACTATTGGGATGTTAAGCATTGACTGGGGGAAAAATTTAGATCTGTAAGCCTGGATGTCCTGTACCTCAAAGCTACAAGCAGCATGGCTGAATGTTGCATGTATTTTGGAATAGTAGAGGAATTAGAGAAAACAGAAAAATTCTAGTGACTTATCAGTGCAAGAAATGGTAAAGAGATGAATCTATTGAAATAAGAATGAATCCTAAGCACAATAATGGCAACACTCATACCTGATTTAACTTATAATGAGTTCAGGGGTAGGAATATATAATTGTCCTGAAACTGATATAAGCAGATTTAAAACTTACATCTTTTTCATTTAGTTCCTTTTTTTTTATCTTTACCAAACCCCATTTTCTTGGGACAGCTTGCCTTTGGTCTTTTGCTGATATTTCAAATTTTGATGATTTACTCACACGTAGGGCATGAATAAGAAAGCCTTAGAAGGCTTTCAGAAGGCATTCAGATGAAAAACAGGAACAATTCAAACAGCAAAGCATGAAAATGGACTGCGCACTAGCAATAAGTTAAACCAATAACATTTGAATGAGCAGCTAATCTCCACATGTAACAGGTGATAGAGAGATGATCAAATGCTGTTGCTACTGAAGTTCCACAAAGATCAGATTAGCCTGGATGCTAATCCCCACTGTTAATTTTCTGCAAGTCAGTAAACATGGCTGATGCTGTTTGTAGGTGAGAGACTGGTGAATGGAGGAAGACAGACCATGAGCCAGGTCTGAGCCGCTGGAAGCCATTCGCACCATGGCTTTCCAATGCAACCAGAAGCTGTTGCACATGTAGGAATAAATAAATAAATAAAGGTGGAGACTCAGCTCAGAATAAAAGACTATTCTAAAAACGATGACTCTGAACAGACTGCAGCAGTCAACAATAAAAGCAAATTCAGAGGAGCATCCAGGTCACATACCAGAAACTAAGAACCCTCTTTGGCAGGAAACCGAGTTCTCAACAATTTGCTTCTATTCTACATCAGAACCAAAATCAGCTTTTAAAAGTCTGGCAAGAGACAGAGACAACAAAGCATCGTAATGAGGTCATTTATCTGGGTGCTTTTCATCTGTCAGGGCTGCTTTTCAGCGTGGATCCCCAGTTCCCAGGCTACCCTCCCAAAAACAGGGCCACCAGTTATACTGGTCTGTGCTCTCCACGCCTGGGGAAAAAGAAAAGCTGTCTTGACGATTCTCTTTTCCCCTCACTCAAAATAGTCATTTATATACACACACAAAAAGTTTTTGCTTTAGCAATCATCATCAAAATACACATATTTTACACAATCTTGTCAGCTTCAGCTGCCAAAGAGATTCAGTAGAAAGAAAGTTAGAAAGATCCATGATTGTCATAAATAGCCATACAGGCACTAAGGAAGAAATTTTTGTCTCTCCACATGCAACACTGGCAACTCAGATAGTGGCACTCACTACACAGTTCAGATATTCTTTTTTTATATATAACAATAATGGAAAAAATGGAAGGATACTGACAGCCACAAGAAAAATGATTCAATAGCTAACAAAGACTTCAAGTTGTGAATCTATTTAGCTTATAAATAGCAGAATGAGAAGTGACCTGGTGATAATTTGCAAGTTTGTGAGGAAAGCAAAAAGAGAGATTTTAGTGTGGAAAAGTATTTTTTTTCATCACCTTTTGTCCTCCTTTCCCAATCAATCCCTTTTACAGGGAAGGATCATTAACCATTGAAAGAAGCTGCCAAGGAAAATGCTAGTTTTGTCACAGCTTGCTGTTTTCCAGCAAAGACTTGATGCCTTTCTGGAAGAGTTCTTAGACAAACGTAAGTTACTGGCAGGTAATGCCTTCTGTCCTTAAACTCTTTTGGTTGTAGCTTTATGGCTAGTTGCAAATCAGTTGCAAACATGTAAATTAGCTTCTTCATTTATTTTCCTAGGTCACAAGCAGCAGCATAAAGCTTGGAAAATGATGGCTAATGCATTCGTGTCTGGCAGGCACAGCTCAGCTGAAGTGTGCATTGAAGGGAAAAACGGAAAAATAACTGATGTCTTTGCATAGATCTTTAGACAGACTGCCTGTGGCTCATCTGGTCTGCCCAAAGGAGAGGAAAGGGAGGGAAACTGCATCCTCTGTCCAGACATATCTCTTCCAGCACAAATTCAGGTAGCAAGAACTGTCCTGGTACAAAAGTGCTGCAGCAGGAAGCAGCAGGAAAGAGCAGGGAGAGAAGGGAATGGCAGGGAAAGTACCACAGCTCCATTGCACCACTTGGGCACTCAGCATTTCTCCCTGTGCTACTCGCATTTCTGCTCTCATGTCAAAAATGCATCTTTCGGTCTACCAAGAATAAAGCAAAGCACTTCCTCACACTACCACTCTTTCGTGATCATCCAGCTTGGGCAGCAGTGCAACACTATAAACATTCCATCTGTATTCTGAAACAAAGCAATCCTTGACCATATATTTGTAACCCAGGTATTTTATTTTCACTCTACAAATGCTGCATGCAGTCTAGTGCCCATATCCTTTGCAGCTCCACATGAAAGGGGCTCCTCATTCATACCCAACATAACAGATGCAATGAGATTTTTCCGCAGAGGGGTTAAGCTGGTGTAGAAGTTGTTGCCCACATTTCAGACTACGGTGGAATTTCATCTCTCCTCTGAGGTAGGATAAAGGCTTGTAAAGTTAAATAGCTACTGCTTTCTGTCTGATAAGGGAAGAAGATGCTTTGTTTGGTTTCCATCGAATAGATAGTAACTCATGCTGTGGGGGTCTGCGACTTAAGGTCGGAATTCAAATATCTTAACTTTCCTTCTGTCCAGAATCCTATAAAGTGACCAGAAAAAAAATCACTCTGCTATTAATCCTGTAATCACTATTATTGCACTACAGCCAATTTATTGCTGTTATTTATTAAAGGTGCCAAAACCAGCAGAATGCTAGAAAGCCTCGGTTTATTTAGAAACCGTAGCAGGTACCAACTGGCAGGTTAGAAGGGCTGCAATATCACTAGAAAGATTTGCAACTAGAGGAAACTTTATTGTTCACCATAGAAAGGGCTCATTTGAAAAGCCGCTACCGACAGACCGCACCAGCGCTCGTTATTCATTCATGAGGCTGTCGCTTAGCTCACCTGCAATTTCTGATATCCAAGTACCTTCATAAAATATTTAAAGTATTCAAAGAATCTCCTGTTACCACACCCTGGCTGAGGGAGAGGCTGCCTTTAAAAAAGTGCTAACCAAGAACACTGCTTCCATCCCACACTGCAGCTTTGCTGCATGCACAAAGCAAGAAATACCATGCGCTAACAATTAGCAATCACTATAAATAGTTTCTGCTTGATCATGTCCCTTGTTCACCTCCCTGGGAGATTAATCCTGCACAAAGGAGGAGTGGAAAGAGCAGGCATTTCCCTGATCTTCAGAGCTGCAATATTGCGTATCAGTGAGCTTAAGGAACACACATACCCATGAGCTAACAAGCCAGGGGCTCTGCTGGGCAATCGCCTCATCAAGCCCCAGCACATCCCCACACGGTCCCCACAAGGGCTCACCTAAAATCACCCGTTATCCCCTCATTTGCATTGCCTAGCCCTGAAACCCATTGAGTTCAGACTCCCCGTGTACAGCAGAAAAGACAGCATTCCTGATGCTCTGCGCTGCGTACCAAAGTGCCGCAGAGCCGGGGGCCTCAGCTTGGAGGCTCTTCCTCGTGTCACTGAAATCAGGAGGGGAAAGGGAAAGAAGAGGTAGTTCATCCTCTCCCAAAAGGCCAGGGAAAATCACTTAAGTCAGTGCATTCATATTTGATTACCACTTTTTAATGAAAGAAAAGATGATGATGACGAGTGGAGGACGACGGCCCTGATTCAGGTAAAACTTGGGCGCAGAATGAAGTTTCTAGTGACCTCAAGACTCCCTTGCTTAGACATTCCTGGGATGCTTCAATTATTGAGTTACCCTGTTAGGGTATATTGGGTTTCATTTTGATCCCCAGGCTATTAAACATGATCTATGACACTTTCAAAAAAGCTGTAGTTTGAAGTTCAGCCTGTAACTCAAACTTTTCCTTTCTTCCATCATTGGTTATTAATGTGCATATGGCACGGGCAGAGCATAATGAAGAGGTGCACAGACATGCAGGAGCAGAGCGCTGCTTTGTACAAAGAAGTGCTCAGCAGGATCAAGCAGAACTAATTTTACTGTGTTGAGCATCTTCAAACTCAGCTTTCTTATTAAGAATAGTTCTTTTCCCAGGCAGGTACAAAAGGCCACGTAAAATATTAGCTGATATGTTCCAGCTCCAGAAGGAAGCAAAGGAAAGGCAGAGTAATTAGCTTTATTTCAGCAGAGAAAAATACATGTTGTTGAGGCAAACAAGTACAGAATAGCCAGGAATTGGGATATAGTAGCCAAAGCCAAAAGTACCTCAATTTGGTACAGTCATTTAAGCAAATTTTATAAGGGAAAGTATATGACTAAGGCCAAGAATGAAGACAATATTTTTAAGGGAGAACAGACTAGATTTAGAGGCTTCAGTTCTTTGAAAGTATACATCTGTGAGACATAAGGACATTCACCTTTGATTTTGTTTTTCCCCCACTAAATGTAGCTAGAGATTATTAAAATAATAAAAGCGACTGTGTTTAAGACAAATTGGAACATGCAGACAATAGATCTACTCATTTTTTTTTCTAAAAATCTAGTTAATTCAGTATTACTGTGCCTTATTCCACCCTCCACCAGATGACCACTATCTCCAACCCAGAGGTGTCTCTTTTGAACTTTTTCAATTCTTCACAAAACACAGGGAATAACTTTTTTTTTTTTAATTTATATTAATCACGTCTCAAATTCCTTCATTTAATCCCAAAACAAATTCACTTTTCTAGAAAAGGAATGGAGATTAGTTTTCCAATTTTGCCCCTTTTAGAATCAGTGAGACTCTAACAATGGATGGAAAAACATGCACAGCTCAGGGCAACATGCTGTATCTATTAGAAAGCAGTCTAATTAAAGAATAGTGTCTTTGTTCACCAAGAAAGAGCAAGAGCAGCTTCTGTGGTGCTTAAGCATTGTTTAGTCAATAGAAGTTGTGGCAATACACTAGAGTGGAGACTGCAGTCCCAGGGTATCCTAATGTCCTTTGTTTCGGTGCTCTTTCAATTTGAAAATAAGGCTTTTTATATTCTTCCTATCAGTAAACAAAGATTTATCTGCAAAGCTTTTCCCGATGCAAAGGTTCAAAATCTGTTTTGTTTTCTATATTTAAACTGAAAGCTAGAATGAAGCGCAGGCTTTAGGGACCAGCATGCAAGATTTATACGGCACTGGGCAAGCGGAGCCTGTTCCTCCTCTGCAAGGAGTGGGGGCCTCTACATAAAAGCTGCCCTCCATGTAAATGGGATCACCGGGGTCCAGGAGAAGGGTCCTGCTGGCTCCCTCCACCTCGCGAGTGTTCATCCGAGGCAAGTGCCCCGTTTACATGGCTGTACAGNGCCTCGCGAGTGTTCAGCCGAGGCAAGTGCCAAGTGCCCCGTTTACATGGCTGTACAGCCCTGGCACCTGAGCTGGCTAAGGTCCCGTCGCGCAACGTTTGCCACAAAAACACATCCATCCATCACACCCATCTCCATGCAGGGTTTGGCCCTTTACTTTGAGTCTCTCATGATTTTATTTCCTCACAGTATTTTCCTCTACTTTGTCTACCCCCTCAGCTTCCTTTCATGCCGTTCTGTGTATTACCACAGCGAGAAACGATTGGCGGCTCCATTACCCTTAAAAGAATTTCAGGCGAGAAACAGCTAGTGTGAAATCCACTTCACCTCCGGAGATCTGAGCAATCTTGCTCTGCAGGTGGCTTAGGGAAGCTGAAACCCTCGTTCAGCCCAAACCCAACCCGTGGAGCTGCAGCAGGGTCCCTCCCCACAGCTTCAGCCGCCTTTGTAGGCTACACACAGGGGATCAATAGACCCCAGTCCCAGCGGGCACCGAACGCGCACAGCTTAACGTAAATCTCCTGCAAACACCGTACTGCGCTCTTCCCTCGTAAACCACGCAGCAGAAAAACTGTTTGTGTTTCTTTGCTTTGCTCTTTAGAAGCTGGGTGACTATGTGCTTGCAAAACAGGAATGTTTGGCTGCCAGACATGGTATCGCCGGATGGGATGCAAACATCATCAGTTCAGGCTGCGGCTGCTATTTGGAGTCTGGGAAGGCACTAAGGGGTATAAAAGAAAATTAAAAAATAGAGAGTCAACCATCCAGAGTAGAGAACCTAAAGGATTAAATCGACTCTCCTGCTGATTTTGATTCCTGCCCATTTAGCTCAATTGAAACAGTACCCCAACCTAGAAAAAGCAAGATTTTCTCTCTCATTCTGGATCTAGCTTCAACAGAGCAGCAGCAGCACCCTGGTAAAAACATTGAGCTAAAGCCTCACCTCACCGTATTACGGACCTAAAAACAACTCGCTGGAGCCCAACCTATTCTACCCGCTCCTGAGAAGCCCGTCTGGCAGACTGGCAAAGCAGAGCACTAGGATGGAAATTGCAAAGCCTTCCACGTCATGAATTCCTAAAATATATCACTTAGGACTAATGTGGAAAGCAAGGGTAGGAAGCAGTTCACATCTCAGGCTTGTCTCATTACCTCTACTGCAGGTTACAAGGCACAAATAAACCTTCTCTCTATTCTCGCCACGCGCACGCAGACACTCACGCCTGATGTGCCGGCAATTCCCATAAACAGCAAGCTGGAGAACGGGTCAACAGTCTCACAAACCATTATATGCAGGCGGGAAGTCAAGCAGGCGTACAGTCCCACCAATATAAAATATGTATTAAAGTGCTGCCAGCGTCCAGACCTAATGCTATGTGAGATGGCCTTTGTCAGTGTAGGAAAGCATTGATCCCTGCTTCTACTGACGGAGACCTTAAACTATCAGCCAGGCCTTAGTCTACTGCTACTGTCTTAACCCTCATGCAGGAATGAATAACTGAGGCCAAGGCCATAAATTCCATGATTATGTGCATGGATTAGTTAGAAAGCAAGGTATTCTACTCTTGAATAACTGAAATTAAGAACTATGTTAGCTTTGTGTTCTTACTACTTAAACCAACATTTTTAAAAAAGCCTTGATAAATACCTTTAAAAAAAATAACATTCACAAATTCTTTTGTACTGCTTAACTATATAAAACTGCAGATAATACATATTAAAAGAGATGCATGCGAATCTCTCATTAGCAAGGTTCTCAAACACCGCTGTAATTTCTCTTTATCCTATGCCTTTGTGCTGTTTCTTCTCATTTTATCAGAGCTCAGATCTCTCTGCTTAACAATAACAATTTATAAGCAACTAAACTACAAACACTCTATTCATCCACTGCAAGATATTGTATCCTATTAGTTTCAAAATATGACATATTGGTTACTTTAACAAGTGACTGCTTACTTTCTCACTGAACCTCTGGGCACTGTTCTTTGCGAAATGGTCGCACAGAAGTCTTGGCTAATGCTGTATTAGCTCGTTAACTCCCCATCCCCTTTCCTCTTCATGGACTTGGTCTGCAACCTTGCTTCCCTTGGGCTGCCTGCTCTCCCTTCTCCCAGCATATAGTCAGTCAGCCCCCCCTCCACAGAAGCACCTTAAATTCAGCGAGGCCCATTGAATCAGGATGAGATTTTGCAACTCCTCCCTGCAGAAGTCTGTAAAATAGGGGCCTAACAGAGCACCCAGGATGCTTGGGATTCAATGCTGGATTCTGCTTACTTGTACTTGTGAACTAAAGCAACTAAATGAGGATTCTGGCATTGCTAAACTTCCCCTCCAGAATACTGAAGACAGACGAGCCTTTCCAAAGGGTGCTGCAGCCTTTCCGTTGCCTGAGTCACTGTCCAAGGGTTTCTCACTTTGCTTCGCCATGTTAAATACAGAGGGAAATCCATGCCAACTCCTCAAGTAGCTTCCCTTGGGCAATTGCCTCGAGTTTTATCCGATGAATGAATCTGTAGTTTTAGTTAATGCTGAAGAGGGAGGGAGGGCACCTTACGTTAGTTCTACACAACAAGGAAACAGTCAGACTAAGCAGATCAACACCAGAAGTCATAAATGACTGATGCTCCAGATCTGTCAGTCACAGTGATTTGGCCAACCTAACTGCCAAATACATCAATGCAAACATTATTGTTGAATTTCATGTCATTTGATGCAGCCCTCCACAGAGATGCTTGTCAGAGGTAGATACGAGAGTCAGTAAGGCTATTTGTAAAAACTTACTCATATGAGCAAAGATCACAGAATCATCTCTCTAATATTACTCTTTAAACATACACAATAAAATATTGTTTAATTTGTTGTCAAAATAATTCAAAGGTCACAGAATCACATCTCTAAGATTACTCTTTAAACATATAACAAAAATGAAATAACATTTTAATACTTAAGAAAAGTATGAAGCGTAGCACCGAAGGAGGTCAGGCACTTAACCGACAACATTTTGCACAAATGCCAAGTGAAAATACACTTGAAAGTGTATTTGCACACAAATGGAAAGTGGAAATACACATTCTGGGGACCTTCCTCATGCAAAGCCCTGGGTCTTCCACATTTAGTACTGAGGTTGTAATCTATGGCATTCTTCTCTGGCTCCTCCAAAATAGAGGGCAAACACTATTAACACACTCTATTACAGGGCCTGTTCTCTTTTCCCATTCAAACTTGCCTCTGCAGTCAGTAGGTATTTCGGATACAGGAGGCATATGGAATCGGCTCCTTGATTAAGGTTTGATTTACACCACAAAGACCACAAGAATCAGAGGTTGCCAAGGCAACACTGTTTCAACCTCCTTACATTTCTGCTTTGATATAGAGCCTCTCGTTATATAAATGTATCATAACACTAGTCAGCATGACAGGCTCTTTTACAAATATGCCGCCAGTTAGCAGAAAGCTATATTCTTCTCTTAAGTGGGGGGAAAGTAGGAATAAGGTTACCATTTATTAAGGGGGGAGGATAACATTCCAAGCTACATGGGCTTTATTATGAAATTACTTGCCAGTGCAGAATATCTACCTTATGCTTGTGAAACACTGTTTTGTAAACCTTCTAATTTAGACAATGTTTCACAGTATTTGGTCAAAATTCATGAAAGGTCAGAAAGCAAAGAAATGAAAGGTCTAAAACTTACATGTTATAATTAGGACTAATCGAAACTAAGAGCCATACATAAAAGCTTTACTGAACCATTGCAAATCTCATGCTCCAGCATACACCGTTTAGAGCCACACACCAAGCAAAGTCCAGTAAAGCCTAAAAGACCCATCAGGAACCTACTGAAATCATTTAACCTTGGTTTTGAGGACTGAAGTGGTACATCTCCACTGTGCCAACATTCATTTAGCAATAGTCTACCTGCAGTCGTGCTCCAGATCTCTTGCCAAATCCAGGCTCCATATGGCTCAGCAGGGGAGGGCTGTTGGAGCCTCCTACTTCCATGGTTCCTTCTTAGCCCTCAGACCAGAGTGAGGAAGAGCAGACTACAAACTGCTCCCGAACATACAAGCCATGGCAGGGCTCGCAACAGCATACTCCAAACACTTCTTTGCTCCTTAGCATATCCTATGTTCTCAGAAGACTTTTCATAGACAAAATTACTACTAACCAGCTTGTTCTGCATCAGCTGGAAACACACTAGCACAACCTAAGAAAGCCATCCTCCACCTCTGAATTTCTAAAACGATCACTACAAGTAAGAATATGCATGGATATTTGTTTTTACTGCTAAAATAGGAAAACTGGAACGGCTTGTGTTTAAAATGTCTGTTCACCACGCACTTGCACATCTGGCTTGCAATGAGGAAAGTATAAGTGGAAATTGCAACTCCATGGCACACTGATCATCCTCAAGCAGAAAACAAAGTAAATTCACTGCAAGCTTTACGGCATTCCAAAAAGGAAGAAAAGCAAAAATACCACTAGGGGGCACGTACAGTACTAGCAAAGCAATTCCAAGGCTTGTTTCTTCAACCCAGGAATTACATCAGTCCGAGATTAGAGGCAACTGCCCCGATTTGGCGATGACAAAATAGCAGCACTTAACTATTTCTAGAGGAACATTACAGCCGCTCCCCATTTACCAGAGTGTGCTATGTATATGATTTCCACGAGAAGAAATCCCTCTCTGCTTCTGGTGAAGCATGTCATTCAAAAGGATGCTTTTAATCACAGCTTCCTTTGTGGGTTGTGCCATCTGAGGCACTTTGGAGTAGTACAAAATGTTCAAGGCACAGACTACCTCTGATCACCTGCAATCCCTTGCTGCACTGTGCAAACAAGCAGCTTCCCTGTGCAGTTAACTTCTGAAGTAAGCAGTGGAAAATACAAAACTTCGCAGTGGTGTGCAGAATACCCAGCTGGCCCGTGCTCCCACCCAACACCACGTGTTGCTCGTCGCTCTGGAGAGTGTCCAAGTGATGACTCAAATGCCCAACCACAGGCTGCCCCAAATCCTCCGCACGACACTCTCCCACCACCTTTCCATTTTGCACGTTTGAGTCTATGAAAAGAGCAAACCCTATACCTACAATAAAGGCCCCAAAATTTAAAAGCAAACCAAACCAAGTATCTACCAACCACCTCACCCTCCAAAAACAAAACAAAACAAAAACGGAGTTTATTCAGGACATGTAGGAGAGGAGACTGACATGATAATAGAGTGTATCGCTGGGATCCGGCCAGCCCAGATGCATCTCCGCATGCAGTGTGTCACGGGAGCTGGAGAAGAGCCAGTAAAGCTCAGCACCTGCAGACCTGCATGGTTATTGCACACAGGACTATGCACGTTCTCTACAAAGCTGAGGACTCGAGACTAGGGCTCTTGGCTAACAGCTTCCGCCAGCACTAAAACTCACATAACTAACCTTTGAAGACAGTATATTATTCTGAACAATATTGCTGAACAAGCAGTTGAATAAAATCAATGACTCGCTCAAGGGATTTTTGAGACATATCTTTCCTTAATTATTGTCAAATATGCAGGCCAACAAAACGGATGATTGATCTCTGAATAAACAGAGTAAGTGTAGTGTTAAAATGTTATGGAAAGACAGATTGTAAATTAAAGCACTTTACTGCTCATTTTCGTGAAGTAATGGGAATATTCAGGAGGCATTGGCAGACACAACTGCATACATCCCCACCTGCCTGTCAGTGGCATGATGCTGCAACCTGTCCTGTCTTCAATCTCCTGTCACTTACACTTTGCTTGTAAGGATGCACTCCTTGCTGGGCTATATATTTGTGCTGATTAATGTAATGCTGATTTTAAAGACTAAATTGTTTACATCAGCAACAGTAGGACACAGAACAAAACCACATTAGCTGGCGGGGGGAAAAATAAAATCAATCAAAAAAATCTCACAGCTTTATTCTGGGTCATCCAGCTGTCATTGTGTCAATTCAGTGATCCATGTTGTGCCCCAAATTGATCCTCAACAGCTAAGTAAAGCACCCCAGATCTGCCCCTGCAGAGTACCCAGGAGGTGAAATGCTTTACTGAACTGCTCTAGTTTTAGAGCAGGTCATCTCCATCACCTCTGTCCAGCAACCCGCCCAGGAGTGCCTACAGCAATGCAACTAACAGTTGTTTCCTCTTTTCTGGCCCCTCAAAGCTGAGAAATCTGTGCCGTTGCATTGCTTGGCTGGGGAAGTTTTGTTCTCTTTTGCGAGTTTGGTTTGGGGTTTTGAGGAGAAGAGGCGGACTATGGTTTGGTTTAATGCTTTGCCAGAGGCACACAGATTGATATGCATTTCCAGGGTGCACCCATATGTATCTGCAAACAACCTAAAGCTAAGCATTTATTCCCCACCCTGACTGGAAGCAGTGTGACAGTGTGAAGCAGTGAAGAACAAGAAACTTGTTAAGCTTGTTCCCCCCCCAAAAATGACACCTCTTTTACACATCATGTATGTGCCAAAGGAATTTGATGTGCTTCATCCCTTCCCTCCTCATTTGCCTCATTTGCCCATTTCAAAGTCTCACCCCTTCATATGCACAGGAAGAGGCATACAGCTCCACTGCAAGGAGAGAAGCCCAGCCCCATATGAAAGGATCATAACCCACCCATGCTCTGGGAAAACATGACAGTCCTCCAAGTCTGCACTGTGGCTATGCAGGGCTCTCTAGTGCAAAGGTTAAATATACTTTCCAAAACAATATAAACACTGGGTTTAGACATGTCCTCACCTCAGTAGACAACAGCATCTAGCATAAAGTAATTCTTGTGAAATGAAAGCCGCTAGAAGAGCCAGACTTGGCTGGAAAAATATATGTTCTGTCTATAGTATAGACACCAATGTTCTAGCTCAAATTTTTAGTAACTAATATAAGGGAAAAATATGAATGCAAAACACTGAAGCTGCTCAGACAAGGGCAAACAATGAACTTAAATTAATTCCTCACAGAACAGCTTATTCAGCAATATATAATACTAGAGTGTCTAGTGCTTTCTTAATTAAATCTTCACTACTCATTCCCTGCTAGTTATTTCGAAAAAAATATATATATTAAGTTCATGATCTTCTACCAGAATGACAAAGATCTACCAGAAAGCTCACCATTTTTTTTCCAATTTTGTTTCACGTTTGGGCTATTCAGCATCAGAAATGTATTCTTAAGCATTTGCTCGCTTGCATTATCTACAGATAATGCAAGACAAGCCCCAAGGACAAAGTTAAGTGCCTGAAGTAGGTAATAAATACTCTGTCTAGACAACAAAGTTCATCATCTATTAGTTCTCCCATCTGCTAACAGCTTTGATAGTAAGCTGAATAGATGTGAATGCCCACATCTCTTACATTAAAAAAAAAAAGTTAGCGTTGTCTAAATGGAGAACAAACGTAAAAATTCTCCTAATATCTATTTAAGGATTAAACCAGCATTCAACTGATAGGTTAATGGTAGGCAAAGCCAGCAGCTATTTCACATTCTTATCCAGCACATAGATAAATCAGCAACCAACAGATAATGCGTTTCATGTGGCACTCACCAGGTGCAGCTTCTGCCAAAATTCAGGTCCTTCCTCCATTTTTCTTAAGCTTGGTGGAATGTACCAAAAGCAAACGTTCGCGTACTCCGGCTGAACAAGAGAAAAGTGATTCCTTATGAAATGTTACAAATGGGATAGAAATATACATTACAACTGGTCAAAAGCATTTCAGATCAGATTTTGTTGAAATAAAAGAAACTTTTGAACTTGGATCTTTTTTTTCTCATCAATGTCTCCTTACCATCTCACTGAATGTTCTGTTTCCCTTTTTTTTTTGTTTTTTTGAAACTAGAAATAGTTTTCACATTGTCCACTTCTCTTCCTACTGCCAGAAAAAGGAAACCTGTTGGGGTTCCTTTTTCTTTTCTTCTCTTCTATATATACTTTAACTCTGCTTTGCTCGCTAAAATTTTTGATTAGGAAAGAAAGAGCAGGAGAGGTATAGAGAACTTTTCTGATGGGTTTCAAAATTGAAGGAACTATAAAGAGGGCATTTTCTTTTTCTTCTCTTCTGCTTTTCTTTTTCTTTTCAATGGAGATTTCCTGCACTGCTTTTTTCTACAAAACACACCTTAGGAATTCCTAATTTTTGACACCATTTAACACATGCACACCTAGGCCTTTTTCTATTGAATAATGCCAGTCTTCTTTTATGTCATATAATGTACAATACATTTCACAGTGCTGGAGCTAATACTGGCCTTTTCAATTTCTAAGTTTTATAAAGATCCTCTTGGCATAGTGCGTTGCTTTATTTTCAATATATCTTGTCCACATATCTGAGCAGATCTTTTGAGCAAAGCCAGAGGCGGTATATTTGCGTCCTTCCAAAGAAATTTTGCCTTTAAACTTAACTGGGAGTTAGCTGCAGGCCTGGTAACGAGAACGGGTATTCATCATGTATTAAGGGAAAACTAAAAATTAAAAGAAAAAAAGGGAAAGGTGGGGGGGCAGTGCAGGGAGAGGATTTCATTCTTATGAGGTTTCTGTCTCACATATGCTTGAGAAAGTGTTCCTAGGAGACCACAGCAGGAAATGTTAGCAGGCTGTGCAAATTTGGAAAAAAGCTTTGTTTTATTTTTACCAGTACACATAGTAAGCCCGTGAGGATTAGAGCTGTGTTCTAAGCCCACCCTATCCTGCCCTTGGAAACATCCCGCCCACTTAATTTAGACCTACATTGCTTGCAACTTCGTATTTAATTGGGGTCTAGATTATAACAGGGTCTATCAACACTCACGTCCCTCTCCCCTCGCACCCGCCATCCTCATTAGCACTGGCTGAGGGGACAGGGGGGAAAGGAAGCTAAAAGGGAGCTGGGCAGCTGTGTCACACCACCTCTTTGCCCTGCTGAGAATGTGCTGCTCTTCCAGTCTAAGGCAGCCTCCTGAATGAGGAGAGCCCGCCAGCTGAGACATGTTCTTTCATGAAAGGGCATTGGGAACCGCTCATATCATTTTCTGCCTCACTTCAAAGAATGCATTAAACACAATTTAATCATCAAGGAGAATATCGTTGTCAGCAGGAAGCGAACTGCAGACCTGCCACCTGCTGCCACGGAATGAAATAAGGCTCAGCTCTTACAGTCCCATTTCTTTTCCCCACCGAGCGCGCATCAAGTGCACACACATAAACACACAGCCTGAAAAAGCAGCAATTTCCTCAAGAGCACAAGCTCTAGCTGACTGTTATGGTTTATCTTAAAATAGTTTAAAATCAGATGACAGGGCTAGGCAGATGGCTAATAATACTATATCACTTTTGCTTATACCGCCTCCTTGATTATCTCAGTTTCCTTTTACACATCAGATACGTTATTCCCCCATGAAAACACTATTCATCCTAGAAAAAAATAACTTCCATGAGCTACATTTCACTCTTTCTGGTGCTCTTGTAATAACTCTGATCCAAGCAGGTAAGCAATGACCATAGAGGAGTTCAGGCTGATCACAGGCATCAGCAGCATTTCCAAGCCATAAGATGACTTTTGTTATAGGACTTTGCTCAGTGCATGGATCGGAGAATCATCTTCCCAAAAGACTTCCCAAAGTCCATCTTCCTTCTAGGAAGCGCTCCCATAAATGGGCCTGCCTATCAGCAGTCTTTCTTCAAAATTCCTACTCTTTGTGCTCCTGCAAACCTGAAAACCTCTAACCCTTGCGTAACCTCCTTCCCACAACCCACACCTCCAGCCCCATGCCCAGCTCCTGGTTCTGGAGCTGCTAAACAGCAACCTTGGCTCTCTCGAGCATCTTCCATGACTGCTGTAGGCCTGGTCTCTCTGCCTAGCTCTATGTTAGCGGAGGAGGGATAACTCTAATATTTCCACAGCATCATCTGTTGTTGCCCAGCATTCTTCACTCCATGCAAAGTTTCCCAAATAAGATTTCAGAATAAAGTTTTCAAATAAGCAGTTTTCAAAGTTAAGGAGAAACCTTATTTTTACATGTCGTCCAGCCTAACCTAGAAAGCTCCCTGCTGCATCAGCAGCTATAAATCAAATCTGCATCTCTGTTTGTGCTCTGTTGTTCTCCATGTGCCACGCTTCCTCTCCCCCTTCCCCCTCCCTCGAGGAGCTCTTTTCTAAAATTACAGGTCTTTCCAATGCCCCGACATACTGTTCTTTGTGCTGTGTTGCTCTCCATGTGCCACACTTCCTCTCCCCTTCCCCCTCCCTCTAGGAGCTCTTTTCTAAAATTACAGCTCTTTCCAATGCCCCGACATACTGTTCTCGCTACTCAAAGAGCTAGGGATAGGGGGAGCAATGGAGAGCTAAAGAGCCGCTTGTTTTACTCACTCTCCTCCAAACAAGACTAATCAGGAAACATGTCAGGAAACAAGTCAGGAAACATGCTGAAAGATTTTAGCAAACATGGATGAAAAATTCAACTGTTTGTAGTTTTTAGGAAGATGGAAATAGAAAAAGAATTAAAGAGAGAGAAAAGAAAGAAGGAAAAAAAGAAAAAGCATGGATTTTAGTGATGATAATCTCACTGTTTTTCCATCTGGCATACAGTCTTTTCCATAGGTCTGGCAAGCCTGGGTTTTTGTTAACCATGCTACTGATTTCTGCAGAAAAGCACTCTGGCTACACATCCTGAGGCAACACAGGCCTTGAAGCTGCAGAAGGGGGTAGACTGCTAATACAGCTGGAATACAGAGCACGCTGCGTATTCAGGCACATCTGTGCCTCGTGCTCTATACAAAGCTTATTAATTAGACATTTCAAGTGTAAATTGGCATTTGTCAAAAACAAATAATCAAACAATCAAAAAAAAATCAAATACCTTACACAAATGTGACTATAAACTTAACTCCACTCAAGTCCCCTTTTCACTTACCTCCCATAGAAGCTGAAATCCCTCTCTCTTCTTGATTTCCTCTGCTAGATACCTGCAATTAAAAATGTAGGCTTTAACAACACAGAACACCACAGCACACACTAGCAACAACCAAAGCAGCTCTTGAACGCCTATACAGTCTTTAAAAAAAAATGTGCCAGAGAGTTAAACCTCATTTCTACCTGCTGGGAAAATGTAGTAGCTATCAGCTCCTGAAAACAAATAAACACTGCAGCCAGCCAAGGAGCACTGAGGAGAGGCCAAATTCTGTCCTCAGGCACAGATCTTCAGTGGAATCACATGGTACAAATTGACCCTATTTGGAACAGGCTGTGAACTTCCCTGATGCAGTTTTCCACCAATGTTGCCCTCTACAAATTAATTCCTCAACTTCTTTCCTTCAAGGGGAGATGATGTGCTGCCTGCCTGCTGTCTGATTTCATGGCCACTGTGAATCTTTTACAGTCCTACTGTTGCCACCAGGTTCCCCTAGTTTGGCCCAGTTTGACTTCAAAACTTGTAGATTAACTTCCAAACTACTTTTTTTTCCCATTACTGTCCTTTTTCCACATTTTACACAACAGTGCAGATTTCCATCCAGCAACTCACTGCTGATGTACAATAATTGCTATGACAGCAATACTCTAAAACTACCATTTCTTTCCTCTTTTGCCTGTGAGTATGAAAAACCTTCAGTGAATGGACTGATTAGAACCAAAAGTTTGGATCCAAACCATTATAGGAATTTTTTGAAGCATGGCTTCGTCTTTGCCACTGGCATCGTAACTCAGGAATTACAAGCAAAGAGGACATTTTGACAGAGGCTAGGACTTCTGTCCCTTTTCTCCCTCCAAAAGCCTTCCCAAAGAGAACTCCAAAGAAATTACCTTAAATTTGTATAGCATTTCCATTTGTCATCATAATTTTACTCTTCAATATAAGATGATACCATGGAGACATTAGTAAGAGTTGGTTAAACTACTGATTGTGAACAATTCTTGTTCTTTATTAGATTAATTTGGTATTTTGCTGCCTGCAGCTTCTTTTACTGGTCATTGCACAAATAATTCTTTTATTTAGTAACAGAGAAAGAAAAATACTATCAAAACTACCCCCCTCAGCCCTATCCACATGCCTGAAAACGATCACCCCAGGGAAACCACTAGCACAGTTGCATCAGCAAAGCCTGATTCTTCAGCAGACATGCTGCAAAAACAAACTGTCTAGGGAGATGGGAAATAATCCCCCCCCATGGTAAACACTTTTCAAAGCGGAGCACGGGGAGCTGTCACGCTGTTTCTCATTAGCAAGTGTTGTGCGTGCGCCTCAGTATCTCTTAGCGCACATCCCCGTCACAAGAGATTGCTGGACTGTAGTGCCCATGGCAGCAACGCGCGGCTGTACGGGCCAAGCTGGGCCCTCTTCTTTCCAAACACTCGCCGTAACGAGCCACGGCTGTGGTTATTCCTGCCACTGCCAGGTAGACCTGCTCCTGCTGCACACATTTGTTGCCTGGCTGCTAAGGTCCACACTGACACTTAGACTGAAAGAGTAACTATAAGCTTGCTAACAAATATAAACTAGATATTTCTATACCTAGATAGAGAGGGGGAGAGAGAAAGAGAGAGAGAGATGCTAGATATGTTGGATGGAGGGCAAGGCAGGCAAGTGGGAGGGACGCTGGTTTTGCAGGAGGATTGTCTCAAGTAAAGCAGGCTCATTGCTTCTGTCTTGCTGCTAAGAAGGTACTTGTCTGCAACACAAGAAAAATGTATCCAGCACAACCAGCAAGCTATTCGTAAGATAGTGTGTCTCAATATTTTAGTACTTTTTTAATATATGTCATTGGGACAGTGTGTCTCTATTTTTTTAATGTCACAAAAAAAACCAAACTCTTTGTTAGGGACTTAAGTACAAGCACCTCTTTTTCCCCTTCAAGGTCTTAAATAGGGTTTAAAGTATTTTAGAATGATATCTTGCCTTTTGACCCGAAGTATTTTTTTTTAAATACCATCTGACATAGGAGAGCTAACGTCAGTCAAGCTCACACCACTGTTAATCTTTTTCTTAACTACACTGCCAATGACCTAAAAAGGCAGCCATTAGAAAAATCTATCACCCATGATTTATCTTGCTGGGACCATTTGATAGCAGTGCAGCAATTTTCTTTGTGTATCTTTCCACAGTTGACAGTGGAGTTTTATCATCATGTCAAGTTCATGGAATGTCAGAAGGGGTCGGGTAAAGACTAGAGGAGAAAAGCAGTGGCACTTGCAACGACTGTGGCTTGCAGAAAATGAGGGGTGGAGATCTATAGTGAACGTAGACAGCTGTCTGTGTTAAGAGTGGGTGTTAAAAGATGAACCAGGCAGAAAAAAAATCTGCAAAGATACTGAATCATGTTATGTAAGAGGTATAGGTATAGTCACAGTCAAAAAACATCTTATTCTTTCCTTCTTAGTCTGCTTCATAGTCATAAAAAGACCTTTGCAAAGTGATTGCAGAATGCTCTACTGAAGTCAGTTTCAAAAATAACACTTTCCAAACAGATATGATCACAGTATTCGAGCCATCTAATCTAAGCTAGTCTACTGAAAGCAAGATTCACCTTTACAATAAGAATTTATTAATGGAATAGCCAATAAGCAGTGCTTGATGCAAAAGAAATACATGACTGCAATTACCGTAAGCCCTTTGCAACTCTGCCCAGCTGTGGAAAAAAAATCTTGAGAGCAAGTTATAAAGTCAGTAGACGAGACCCAGAGACAATCCAAGTTTGTTCCGGAACACTGAAATACTGAACACTGTAACAGAGGAAAACCTACTCTAACAGATCAGGAGAAAAGCTGCACAGCTGCTAAGTAGTCAAGAAACCTGGCGCAGTGCCCAGTGAACCTGATGTCTCAGCTGCAAAATGCCTGTGCTCAGGCACAAAGACAGAAATGCAGCTACTCTAAAGAATGTACTTCATCAGATAATGACCGAGAATTAATTTTAGTCTTAAAGGGAAGAAAAAGTAAAAAGACAATGTCATTGCAGCTTAGAAGTCTACCACCTAGTCCTAACATTCAAGGGAAACATCAGTCCTAGAAGATCATTAATCACCGTACTCTCAGTCAAACCACCTTGACCTTGATACAGCTGATTTCTCCAACTGATAGCGAAATGAGTTGCATACTCTGTATAGACACCTAAGAATACAATGCTCTGGAATGAAAATAACATGCAATTTACTCAAAAGACTTTTAGGAATGCTTATCTAGCCAAACAAGTGAAGAAATGAGACAGAATAAGCTACAATTCATTTGGGTTTTTCTGATTTTGCTTCTTTATTTCTTTCTAGCCCACACTGGTTTTAGGTTTAAAAATGCTTCTTTAACTGACTCTGCTAAAGTGAGACCATCCCCTTGATTTTTACCAGAGTAAACATTCAGTTATGCTCTTTTCAGGCTGGTATTTCATACCCAGAGTAAATGACAATAGGATATGTGTGACTATTTTTAAATATTAATGACTTGAGTTACAGTAGTGTGTAGCTACTACAGGTATGGGGAAGATTTATTATGAATAAATGCTGAATAAACAAGATATTAAGTGAATTATTTCAATTGTCCATTATATATTCATTATATATTCAATTTCACTATATTCATTCATTAATGAATAATATTTTATAGTCAAATTATTTCTTCTATCAGAAGACAAAACAATTTATTTAAGGAAGTTCCTTCCCAAGAAGATCATCCATTCCTTCATCATTTCTTTGGAAACACCCTCTAGCAGAATTCACTTGTGAAACTCAGTGCTGCAAGACCAAAAACTTAGTAAAATTAAAAAAGGGAAGAGTCGTGGAGGGGAGAGAGGGCAAAGAAGTGCCTCGGGTCCATAACTGACCATACTGTAAGCATTAAGATTTTAAACAAATTTGAGGAAAAAAATAGAAAGTAATGGTGCCTCAAACAATCTCTTTATTCCTTTGTGTACTTATAGAACAGCTTAGACAGAAGGCCATTGAGGCAGCCAGACCAGCCCCATAGGATTTTCCCCAAAACACTGGCCTTTTGTGTTTCCTCAGGCAGGAGGGATGAAGTGGGCAGAAGACTGACAAATTCACCTCTTCCTAGAAGCAGCTCAGCAGCTCTGACACATGGAGCTGCTGTTAGCGGTTTAATGCTAAAACATACAGTTCCAAAATAGAAAAGGGAGCACTGGTCACCACTATCCTGTTTCAGGTAACATAAATGTTAAAGTACCAAATATTGACAGTCTAATTCAGTCTTCATTATGTACGAACATTCATGCCTATTGCTACAAACCATACGGCTATTATGGATGATAGTAGATTTGATAACACTATTATTCTTTTAAACTGTAGAAACAGAATAGAATATGTAACAGTTTGGCCCATCCCAAGGTGAAATGTCACTGCTGTGACACATTAATGTTTCAGGTAGTCAGTTAAGCAGAACGGACATTCAAGACATACCTAGCTAAGGCCAGAGCCCTGTTTACTCTTTCCTCAAGGCCTGCAGTTCCCAGTGCCTTCCACATGAGCCAGAATTTGAACGCGTCCGGGCGCCTGCTGCACTGAATGGACTTGTCACCCGTGTCATAGCTGACATCATAGAACTTGTCTTGCTGGAACAGGTACGCTGCCTTGGCGGAGTAGCACTTCTTCAGGAGGCCCTGTTAGAAACACAACAAAGGCTTAGGTTGCTAACACACATTTTCAAATCTTTTCAGCTTCCTAAGCGAAAGCATTTTTCTCTTGTCTGTACTGACTAGTCAGTAAAATAGAACCAGAACAGGATCAGGGCAGAGGACTGCCCAAAGCTTACAGTGTTGCTTAAGAACCCTCGATGAACCTGGATCCAATGAACTCAGCACGGTTTCACACAGCTTAAAATGAAACACAGATTCAGTTCATAATGCTACTAAAGAGTTGTAGGTTCAAGAATATTTGAATTTCCCTTTTTGTCTATAAGCTGGAAGAACAGGCTCTGAGGATCTGTACACCTGGTCACAAATGTCCATTCCTTCTTCCATTTGACAAAGAAAAGTCTTCACATATATATACACCCAAATAGTTGCAGGTAGGCAAGATTCCACTTCACCAGATAAAAGAAACTCTGAAGATGTAGCATAGATTATCTGACTGGTTCAGTGAAAACACTACAAGGAGATTACTAGTACAACCCCAATTGTTTCAAAGTTCTGACATTTTTTAACACTTATGTATAAGTCTTAGGAAAGGGTACTATAGTGCACTGTACTCTGATCATGGTTTGTTACTTTTATTCTGCAGTTTGCAGGCTCCAGCTACCAGATGGCTGCCTGGGCAAAAACAAGCAGTAGAAAAACAAGAAAACAAAGAAAAACAAATGAATACAGTGACCTTTCAGGGAAGAAAAATCCTAGAAAGCAGAAAGCAGGGGTTTACATGTGCAGGGGAGGAAGAGAGCCATAGGACTGGCCGTTGGCTGAAGAATGAAATGCTCAAGTATACTCTAATACCATGAAGTAGAGAAAAGGGCTGGCAGTAAGTTATAAGAACAGAGATGGTCCTACAGAGAGCCTGAAGGAGAGGGAAAAATTGTGGATTTTTTAGTGATGTTAAAAACAATCGAGGAAAAGAATTTATAACACTAGAATAGAAAATGTAGCCTAAAAAATATAGCTACAATATCAGATTCCCATTTGCAAATGTGCCAAGTGCCAAGGAGTCTTCTGTGCAGAGTAGTCCAAGCAACAGAAGTGGACAGCATGGTAAGTCACTAAATGGTATCTCAAAGAGCCAAAGCATTTTTCAAATTAACTTCATTCTTCAACTTGAACCACCCAACACCAACATTTCATGTTTTAGCAATTTCTCTGCATCTTCTGCAAATTTGGTTTTGAAATGGCAGAAAGTGCCTAACACCACTCTTGAATACATCCACGTACCTGTAAGAGGAGCTACATTACAATACACTACTGATAACGTTGGAATTGGCAATAAAATAGAGAGGGGACAAAAAAAGATAAAAACACAAAAAAGATAAAAATAAACTTGTGTCATATACAGAACATCATCTCCCTCATTCTTCAATCCCTCCATCAATAACAAATAAACAAGCACTGTGTGCTATTTGTAGAGCACAAAAGAAGAAAAACAAAACCACGAAGGCTTCTCCACAACTTCTACAGGAGTTTGACAGTCCAATTGAAATATCTGCAGAAAGGGCAGCAAATTCTGTCTGAACTCTCTAGCCACAGGGCCAGGACCCTCAGCCTTGTAAAAGGACAATTTGTATGATACCTTGTAAAAAAGCAGGAGAGTGGTTGATGTCCCCTTGCAATCCTCAAAATGATAATATGCTGCTGCAGTATCCTGTAGCACTAACTGAAAAGTCATCGCTGGATCCTTTGTAGGATCTCTCTCTTAAAAAAAAGCTAGGAAGTGTGTTGAGAAAGGCCAAACCCTCTCCAGTACATCACTAGGACTGAAAGGAAAAGAAACAAAACATCGGGGTTTGTGAGCTACAAAGGAAATATGCAACCAAAATATAGGGAGCAAGATGAAGAAGCAAGCAAAGGGAAGGAAGAAGAAATAAAAGCAGAGGGAAAAAAAAAGGTGAATTTTGTATTCACTAGGGAAGTTACTCCTTGATAGCCACTGTCTCAAAAGTAATAGATTCAAAAATGGTGAAGATATGAAAAGAATTCTGAGTTTAATTAGTCAAATGAAGAAAAAGTAGAAAAAACATATCAGAAAGGAAAAGTATGCTTTCTAACTGAGTATTCACCATCCACAAAACTCCACGGTTTCCCTACAGTAACTAACCTGCTGCATCTGCACAGAAGAATTCCAAACATTTCATTAGATAAATTGACAAATTTGAGAGTTCTCCTTAATCCTTTTTTATGGCTTACAGCCTTACAGGCTTGTGGTAACGCTGCGCCTCTGTGACTCAAAGTTTCAGAAAAAAAAAATAAACTACTTCCATACATTATGAAAGTTCAAAGAGACACTATGAAGTTCAAAGAGCCTTGGGCTTTGATTAGGCTTTGATTTGATTTGTTAATTGCTGTGAGCTATAATTTATATCAAACAAAAGAATTAGTGGCACTGCTATCAATACACAAAAGCTCCAATTTCTTACTGCACATAATTCAAACCAGATTTTTCTCATTGAATGCACACTTATATACAGCAAGCCTTTTGATCTCTTTCCATTTCCAATACTAGTTATAAGAAAGTTTTTGGGGAAAGGATGGAGGATAAACAAACCATGAACAGTTCTCCCCCTGCATCTCAAGACAAACATCTTCCTGATTTGCTCAATTTGAAGGAATAAGGACAACCTTTTGAAGGGCATACTTGAAATTTCTGAAAAGCAGCATGCTACAAAAGGCCATCCCTGCAATTCACTTCAAGAGGTAGAAGGAGCTCTCACTTGTACTAACCCCAAGCAGAAAGCAAGGCAAATATTTTATTTCCTGCAGCTGCTCTGGAAGGAAATCAGGGAAATAGATATCTTTGTGATACAGATAATGATGAGGAAGAAATTAAACTGTAGAACTGTCTACCATGATCATCTCAATCAATAATGTTCTGTGTTAAGTGGGGCTTCATTAACTACATTCTTTTAGTTTTCAATTAGTAAGTAAAAACTCTGTTCATTACCTAGAATTGCTTGCTAATTACCTACCTGATGTTACAACTAAAGAACTAAAAAGTCACAGAACTTCAGTACTGGTGATAAACATTAGTTCTCTATTTATACAATTATAATACTCATGTTTAACTACATTCTAGCAAGCAACATTTGGAGTAGCACTGCAATTTAAGGGAATATGGACAACTCTAACGTGCTTCACCACATTTTAAGAACAAAGTTCACTAACTAACCTTTCAGGACAGCACTGTATTCCAAGGAAGTTAATTTTATTACAGAAGGGCAGAAAGCTATGCAGCACAAGGCAGTGAAAGAGAGTTTGCTGCATATTTGTTAAGCTCTTCAGTCACTGAAGAACTATTGCCACTGATCTGAGCTTTTACAGATGATTATCCAGTCTCCCTTTCCCTTTGCTGGAAAGGCTTCTCTAAGGCCAAACACATATTTCCATCTCTGCCATCCCTGGAAATCATTCCAATTTCATGTCACTAGAGCTGGAAGGCATTCTTTTACCAGCATTTCGCTACAATCTATCCTCTTTATTTTTATCTGATAAGAATATGTTTAAATACATCTCATTCCAGTAATCTAACCGCAGTGTCTTAAGAAGTAACATTGCTAAGTTATGTAGCTTTACTGATGCTTTAGAATAAAAAAAAAAAAAAAAAAAAAAAANCCAAAACTCCCATCATTATGACTTTAGCTAACGAAAAGCAATTAGCACTTCTCCAGAAACAGGGTGATTCCTTCATGAGCTTGCGTTTCCATACACTAAGTAAAATGCAAAGTTTGGGCTTGTTAAGCTGTCTATGCCTTAAAAGAATTAAGGAAAAAATACACTGAAGGGAGTTATTTGTCCTCTTATAAACACTTAACCCTAATCCTCAGAGAGTTCCCAGTTTCCAAAACAACCCGAGTTAATAGGAAAACAGACTAACAAAGCTTCTTTCACCAAGCCCTTAAAGAGCTTTCATCAAACCCTTAAAGGGAGCTAGAGCTCGATTCATAAGTAGGACTTAGCATCAGCTTAACTTTCACCCCTCAAATGCCTAGGATTCAGCTTTAGGTGCGCTTGGGGTCCAACACTGCATCAGAGCAACATAGAGGTGAAATGAGATCACTGTTAGACGCTCCTCTCCATGGAAGGAGAATACGGACAGGCTGCCAGAGCTCCGAGGTGGCGGCAGTGTTTGCAAAGTGACTCTAGATGCCACGGAAGCTGGAATATTCTTTTCTCTCCATCTCGTTCCTCTTTCTTCAAGAGGAATTTGCAATATATAGCTCAAGCAGTCTAATCACTACCTGGAGCTGTATCTATATACTGGATTTAATTAGTTAAAAGTACAGTACTGAATTCATCTCAAGCCTGCCATTGATGGACTATGCCTTTTTGTTGTTGGTGGTGGATTTTTCTGCATGCACACTCATTTTTCATGCTGAAGTACATGGATAGCCTTGGAGTCTGGAAACCAGGAAATGAGGAGGCACATTTCCCCTTGTTGTCCCGCCTTTTTTCATCCACGACTTGGACCGATCATCTGAACAAAGTGGTGGTTAATATCTGTGCTATTTAGTCCTCATCAGTTTTCAAGGCCAGGAGTCATAACAGTTACATGAAGAGCCATTAGCAGCTAAACAGAAACTATCAGCTGCTTTGACAGAGATTTAGAAAAAAATAACTTATAAATCAAGGCCAAAAAAATAGTGGTGCAATCTTCAGTATACAATGAAATTAGAGCAGGTCTGAGTTTGATACAGTGTTCTAAATAGTTAATCTCTTACTGGTTTCTTTATTAAGAGAGAAGACTTCCACAAAGATATAAGCAGAGACTTTTTCCACCTCACAGACTCATCTCCTTGTGCCACTTGAGAATCGGAGCTCTGTTGTTCACTTTCTAGATCTTTTAATTAGTCTTGGCTTTTGGAAAAAACAAATAAACCTGGTGATGATGGAAAAACTAACAGAGTGAGGAGAAAATGAGGCTCAACACCTCTACAGTGAAAGCCAAAACTTAACAAATTAATGGCACAGAGAGCTTATCCCTCCCTATTTTCTGTAAGAGGACACACACTCCCAGCCTCTTCCCTTGTGCTGACTCCTCTGCCACTCTGGTGCACCCAAGCAAGGAGACACAACGGGTAGGTCTGACTAGATGATATTCTTTCAAAAAAGACAGACTGCTGAAGTCTCAAAGGACAATAACTGTTCTGGGGATCTTGATGTCCCTAGTGCCTGAGTGCTGCAGATCCACGTGGCAAACCCTCCATTCTGAATACAAATCATGGGCAGAAAATAAACTAGCAGGGGCACCAGCTGCAAACTTTGACTGCTGGTGAGTTTAGTAACTTGGATCAGTTTGGCTCTGCTCCTTTACTCATCCTTTATCAGTTTCTTGGTGAAATCCAAAATACATATCATTCAGGCTTTGCACTGCAGCGTAGCAAAAGTGACTAGCAGGTATTTTTCAATCATCTCCACTACCACATTACAGTAATGAACTCTACTATGTTAACACACACACGAGGACTTACAGAGTTGTCTTTCACCAGAAGAGCACAGCACTGGATTCCTGCCATCAGCATTTTATGGGGATTCCAGGCAACAGAGTCAGCCCTATGATATTTATACAAGGAGAAGAGGAAAGAGGAGGAAAGGAGACAGTACATGTAATTGAGAGTACAAGAGGGTGAAAAACCCCCAAGCTCACTGCAAGCAGATATCAGATTTCTCAATTTGTTTTCCACAACCCCTTAAGTTCCACAAACCCCCAAGTTTTCCAATTAAAAATAATAGGTATTTGCAAAATGGAGCTCCCATGGAGGACATTAGGATACATACTTTTTCCATCTCAGTCCCTAGTAAGTGTCCTCATTAACTCCTCATTAACTTAGTTGACTTACCTGTGGATGCCATGAAGAAGCTTGCGATGCTTCTTCGATATCAAAGCTGAGCCACCCCAAGATGCCTGTTGGAAGAGTGGAGAGCCAGGACAATATTATTTGTGTGAAGTTCTTTGCATGGTTTCATAAGGCTTCACTTAAGGACTTTCAGAGACGTTTTTCCCTATTTAAAATGAGTTTACTACATGGTCAGTGGGCTAAATTTGCCTGTAGTTTCATCAGTACAATCCTACTGAAGCAAAGGCAGCTTCCTAGAGCTATGCCTAACAGAGGAGCTGGTGTTGTGTGCCAGTAAGTGAGCCTCAAACTCGGTTGTCCTCCCTATGAGAGCAAGCACAGGAATTGAAGGGATTCTGTGTAAGCGTGTTTCGGATATTGAATAGGAAGAACTTCCATTCCCCTAGTCTAAACCTAGGCAGTGAGAGCAGGAAATGCTGCTTTGCAAATCTCCCTCATGCAGCTTGTTTAGTGAGAAATTCACACAGGAAATTGAGGAGCGAATGATAACATCTGCCTATTCCAATGTCCAGGCTCAAATATACCATGGAGTTTTGATATGAAAATTTAAGTCAGTAAGCAGGCAATAGCAGCTTTTCTGCCACCAGCGATTCAATTGAAGCTAAAATGGAGTAAGACTTACCACATCTACCCTGGGTTGCCTGAGAATTAGGTGTGTGGCCTTCTCTGTAGTCAGTTGCTCTCCACAAAATATCTTTTCAAGAATCATCTATTCTACACACCTATATTTAGATAATACCTTTTGCAGTCTCTTCTTCAGAGAAGCCCAGACAACCACAGTGTATTACAAGTTTAACTACCTGGGCAACTCAAGTTATATAAGGTGATTCTTATCCATGAATTCAGCCAGGCCCAGATTTTAACCCACCAGCTGCAATAAATCTCCAGTTCTCAAAACCATTTGCCGGAGGTGGGGGGAAACAACAAAAACAGCAAACATGTCATAGATTACAGAATAGAAAATACATTTTAAAAGTATTTCTAGTGGTCATGGAGGCAAGATCTACTTAAACAAGTTCCCTTTAATATAAGCAAAGCTCCTTTGAGGCACAGGAGAGATCAGTCCCTATAACACTCGGTTATTTTTAAAAGTATGCATTTAGTCTGGAGGAACAAAGGAGAAATCACTGATGTGAAGATTCTCAATCTCAGTATGGAGAACATATGTTTGTTTGTTTTTTTAATTTTTACTTAAATTTTTACTTAATTTTACTTAAAAAAAGTTAATAACTTTTCTTAAAATATATCTTTCTTATTAATGCAGGACATAAGCATCCCATCGTATTTTATTTTGTCATGCTCAAAACACTGTTGGCAAGAAAAAAGAAGCTGCTCTACACATAGGCTCTGAGGTACAAAAATTTGCCCCAAACTGCACAGTTAGTCTGTGGCAGGACTTGAAACTGGATTTCCCCAGATATTCCTGTTACATGAGGACAACCAAATTGGCCTTCCTATTTATACCCAGATTTTCTGCTTCTCATTCTACAATTCAGTAAATTCAAAAAAGCACTGTTGGAGATCTAGAGGAGAGGGATGATAGTGCTGCATGTCTATGCACCTTCACCTTTTTTGTCCTCCCTTGATCCACAAGACCATGAGATGAATTTATGTTCTGTACTTCTTTTCCCTGTTCATAAACCAAGTCCTAGGTCTGAGCATGAACAAAAGTGAAAACTCATCCAAGAAAAGATTGAGACTCACTGGCTGGGAGTGTTTTTAAAGACCTCTCACAACAGAAGCTGCACAACTTGGCCATTTCACTTATGTTTTAGAATACCAACCCTATGGATTTAGATTTCAGTCCTATGGATTTAAGATGTCAGTCCTAAACATTGCTATATCTTTTAATAGCTGCTATGGTCATAGAAAACAGATTATGCCTTATCTCTTTGCAGCAGATTTTAATTATCTATAGGCTATTGTATGTTGTCTCTTTGTCTTTTCTAGTCTAAGTAACTTCAGTACTTTCAGTCTTCCCCCATTAGTCACGAATTCTAGCATGGTTCTATTTATTCTCCCTGCTCTACTCTAATCCTTCTCTTGGAGACTCTTAATCTTCTCAAAATTCAGGTTTTATTTGGTCACAGATGGAGCTAAAAGCAGAAGGAAATAATTAATTTATTTACTTTCTTTCTTCTGTCCTGTAAGATATTTACCACTCTGCAAATGCTGAGGATGTGTTGCATATTACAACGCCTCAATCTTTTTCTGCAGATCTGCTATCTAGCCAACATTCCCCAGTCTGTGTTTGTGCAGCTGATCATTACAGCTTAAACCTAAGGCACTCTCCATATTGAGCCACAGCTTTTTCTTTAACCAATCTCTTTTCTCCAAATTGTCAAGATCACTTTGATTTCTAATCCTGCCCTCCATTGTCTCTTGCAGTTTCATACCATCTTCATGTCACCTTCAGATAATAAAAATACTCTTCCACCCAACTTATTCGTGAAAATATTGTGTAGAACCTAAACTAGGACAGACCTCTGTGGAATCCTGCTCAACATATACTCCCCTTTCAGCAACAAACCACTAATAACCACTCTGAGTATGATTTTCCAGCCAGATTTTTCACTATCACAGTTGCTAGGCTTTCCTGGCTTTCTGATGAGAATTTTCGATGACATAGTGCCAACACATAGTAAAGTTAAAAGCTTCTCCTCCATACATGAGGCTAGAGAAAGCAGGTAGATTGATTAATCAGGATTGATGCAATTTGTTCATGAAAAATCTAGCTGGGAGCTGTACAAAACACTTGCAGATTAATATTATGAGTTGTTCCCTACTGCAGTGTAATTGGTAACTACGTGTGAGAAAATACTGTGTTTTGTATGTAACAAACCGCTTACAGCTGAATGACGTGACTGACAGGGTTTTTCAATGTGATTAAACTAACCACCTAAGCCCGGGCTAATAGGTCAAATCAGATTTTCTGGTCTTGCCTAATCATGTGAAAAAATGTCACAAAGAGAGGCTCAGCAGGGAGGAAATGCCCATAAAGCTCCATGAACACAGTGCATGAGATATGTAATTCCTAGAGCTTGAGCACTTATTGATGATGCAGAACAAGAGAGGTCTTACAGATACACCCCAGAATACAATAACCAACAGGCGTGTGTGAGAGCACGGTAACATTCACAACATGAGCTTGGTTATGGTCCCTGCATAGGCTCCTGACAGTTGAATGGCTTGACTGCCAGGATAATGCTAAAGGTCTAAGCCCAAACTATCTTTAAATTGTTTTTCTTAACTTCTTTTTTCACCCTTCTTCGTTGGTCTCCACATGAGAGCTTATCTGCAATTTTTCAAAGTTTATCTTGCTGAAGGCCACTGATCTTATGTTGATGTTCTCCCTTTTGGCTTTCCTAAGGATCATGATCCTTATTTTTTCAGGTTTAATGAGGAGTTTCCCTAGAGCAAACATAAATTTCTGGCAATGGAGGCTATTCTGAAATTAGCTACATGAGTGTAAGACTAGAAAAAGACACTGACATATAAGACATCATCAGCTCTTGAGATCATCTACAGTAGATAAAATAATGATCCACATCAATGATACAAGACATTCAAAGTTACAGCAGACCAAAAAAAGCAGTACTTACTTGCTATAAATCAGACTGCACAGTGTATACGTAAATCATCCAACATGAAACCAGGAAAAAATCCTGGCTTCCCTTCAAATGAATGCTGAATCTCAAATCTTTCAAATATTATTTCTGATATCTATGAGTCTAGAAGGAGACAGGGTGCTTAAAAAAAACAAAGCAACTCACCAACTCTCTGTTTTATTCCTGTATACTATTTCTGAATGGCTGATGCTTGGGCTCACTGTTCCTTTTCACATATTCTATCACATTATGAATTACAGTCTGCCCATTTTAGCATAGGTATGTATATACCTGCACACCTTATACTGAACAAAAATAGCACTGAAAGCTACCAGTCTATTTCCAGTATCCTAATTCCCATATAAATATTTGTGAGAAGCTTTAAAGAAAAACAAACAAAAAGAAACAATCATCCTACAGGGCAAAAGGAAAGAAGCAAAAATCTTAAAGTATTCCCAAGAATCATTCAAGGCTCATAACACGAATCTCATTTTAATAGAAAAATTAATCTTCTAGACCATAGACTATCCAGTTTATGGGATACATTTGTTCTACTGGGAATCAGTTAACATCTGACAACTACAGTCCCCGTTAAAAGGGTGTATCTTTAAGAGTTGGTACCATTTTTATCTTAGTTTACCATACGGCTGAAGATGGATGAGCTAACTCTTTGCAGAACAGTTCAGACTATGGCCCAGGCTTAACCCATCTCTTTTTAGATGCTCAGCTACAGCAAGTAGGGTAGGAAAGTGCTCCCCATCCTCCTTCAGCTACAGAAGATACGGGGCAGCACTGGCTTTGCAACTCACCCCTCGCTGTACACAGACATGCTGGAGAGCAGCCTCTAGTATGAAGGCTGCACTTTGGCTGAAAAGGCTGCTAGGTCACTCTAAGCCCCACACATACATCAGGAGGCTTTGCAGACACTTTAAATACTAGGGCTGAATTCTGAAGCGTTTTTTTCTCCAAATCAGTAAGAAAAAAAAAATCTCTGTATGCAAATCAGAAGTTATTTATTAATGTCTCTTAGTCATTTCTATTTGAAATGCACATTATCTGTGTCATTTTCTTTAAATAACCAACATTAAATAAACACTTTAAAAATTTAAAGGAGATCTAAAAATCTCCATTAATGCTGCTCCAGATTCTCTTATTGCTCTATCCATACAAATCCAGGTTCAATTCCATGGACTTTAGTCAAGGCATGACTGGATTTGTGCTACTTTAATTACAATGAGGTAATTACAAGGGCTCAATGATTATTTTAAGTAGTTTCCAGAATGGAATCAAATCCCCAAAACTAAAGCAATAAAGAAGTAAGAAGAAAATATTTGTAGCAACTTAGGAAGACATAGGGGAATTACAGGAGAGCCAAACCTGTAAATATGAAGCAGAATAATTTATGGAGAGGTAAGTCAAAAACACACCTTTATTTTAACCCATATGAACCATACACTACAGTTCTAATGTTTCCATTCTTTGAAATAAGGAAAGAATCTGAAGCTTTATTTGTACGTAACCATCCTTGATGTGGTTTTTGGAGGTAGCCAAAAGAAATTAGAAACTGATCTTAGATGCATTTTTAAATATAACAGGAAAATAACAAAATAACATTGACTACACAAGTTATTTGCTGTTTTCAGAACATGAGACAGAGAAATCAGAATGTATCTCTATTCTCCATGCAAAAAAAAATTACTAAAGCCCAACTTGCTACTATATAGAAATATTGACAATGAGAAAAATAGCAGATATATGAAAGCAATGCTAAATAAACTGTACAGTATATAAACTCACATCAACGTGAAGCCAGAGACCATGCTTTTCACAGATATTGGCTATTTTATCCAGAGGATCAAATGCTCCCAGCACTGTTGTGCCTGCCGTAGCACAGACAAGAAATGGTGCTGACCCCTGCAAAAGGATTCAAAACAAAGAACTGTCACTTGCACGCTCATTTCCTCCAATACATTTGGAGGGCTCAAGTGTAACAACGTCTAAAAAAGGTATGACAGAGATGTGACAAACTACATTTTAGTTTCTCAGTGGCAAGAGCCTCATGCGGGAGGTACTGTGAAAGTGCTGACTCTTACAGGAAAAGCATTTCCCACTAACACTATCATAGGGCAGACTTCCCCAGTTCCAGACTGCTTGACAGATGCTAGTTTTGTCAAAATAGAGTGTGTTGGATATTTGACATTTCTCCTTATACATAGATTTTCATTGCTCAATCTCTTTAAAATCTTACTACTGTATTTGCTGCCATTCTGCCTAATACAAATAAAGCTCCTGGTTCAGCCAGCAAGCTGCCCATGCATGGGAAATGACTCATCCCTCTTGGGCTGCCACCTGCGTTTTCTTCTGCAATGCCTGTATTCTTTGCCTGCTTAGTGAGCAAGGATCTTTAGTTGGGGGACAGGATTTGCCTTCGGCAGCACCAGCGTATCCTACAACCAGGACAGTCATCACTGCCTGGCCCCAATTCCCGGTCTACAGAAAATTGTTCGTGCTTCTCCCCTTTTCTAAACAAATAGGAAAGGCTGTAGGTGGTAACATCAGCAGCAGGAAGACAGCTGGAAGTCTCCAAGAGCTTTAAGATTATGCTGGCAAGATAAGGAAGCTTTGGTCAGGCGTGCAGCCTCCAACAACCATCACAAGCCACCCATTCTGGGTCCAGTGACTTTGGCCACTGCTTTTCCATTTCACTAACACCAGTAGTGCGAATGACAGCAGCAGTCGGGGCAGATGTGTTCACCTCGCCTACCATAGTGAGTGCATTTGCTTGTGCCTATTTAAGAGCAGAAATTGGAGAAGGATCAGCAGAGTTTGCATCAGCTTCATAAAATTGAGAGTCTTGGCCCCAGGAATGACTGTGTGGTTTCATTTGCTGATAAATACATGCTGAAATAATTTCCCTGCGTGTTTCAGCGCCTGGCCAAGCATGGCAATATAGTTACTGAACAGGCATTGAAGTTGTTACTAAACTGTATAATCTGCAATCCCTGGAGTGTATTAAACCTCTCATATGAGGCAAGCCTATGCTGATGTAACACAGTGTAATTTCACTGAAATTGGGCATCAGCTAAAGATCCAGCTCTACATGCAGGTCATTTCAGAAAGGTAGCTTCACTTCAGCTGAAATCTAATCCCTCTCTTTAAAAGAAAAAGAAAAAGTCACCACATCTACTGCAGGGACACATAGGTTTAATTCACATTTACACTGACAGTTTTATACGTCTTTAACAGTGCAGGGACTGTTAGAAGGGTACATAAATAAGATTTACTTGAATTTTAAGATTTCTTTACAAACCGCTAAAGCAGTGAAAAGCAGCCTTGGAATAAATTTAAATGACTCCCATAGATCCACAATAATTATCAGCCGGTAATTCCCTTCTTGGTCATTCATTCTTAGTACAACCCAGAACAAAAGTCAGTCAAATCTTTGCAAAACAGCCTGAAGCTGTTTTGAAGTCTAAAGTGTAAAGTGTTCTTGCAAGTGAGGCACAGATATCTGCTGCACTTAACAGCTCCATAAATGTTCTCACCAATTTGTTTCTGCAGCTACATCACAAAGACAAAGCTTCCCCAGCAGCCAGCAGGTAACATGACTAAATAAGGGGGCATGTTCAGGATTTCTACAAATTCAAAAGATTATTAATGTTACTATTACATTTTTCCCCCAAAGAATGGAATTATATTTTTACTCTGTGGTCATTATAGTTAAATAAATCTTCTTGACTAAATCCTCTCAGAAGAGGCCTAAGACTCTTGATATTCATAGCCCATGATAATTTTGTGCTACTGTCACTAGAGGATACATCCTCTGTTGTCTAAGAGTCATTAGAATATTTGCTGAAATTCACCAACGTGCTTTCCATAAGGTTAGCAGTTTACCAAGGAAAGACCCACTTACTGAAGCTTCGATGAAATGAAACTTTCAATCTGCCAGTGACTTCTACTTAAATCACTTAAAGGCAAATGAAATAGTAAGTGTATTTCAAGTGTAACAATTCTGCAAGTAGAGTATTTTAACACTGAGCATTTGTTTTCAAATTGCAGAGCACTGCACTGAGCCTTTGTGTTTTTTTTTTTTTTTTTTTTTAAGATCATAAAGGTCAGATTTTCTTTTTTTAATCTCAAAATTTATCAGACCAGGAATCTTCTGTTTTTGCAAGCGCAAATTGCTCATTTCCCTGTTAACCTGCCTGCTGTCACTGCAATGTATGGTAGTCTCTTTTTCCCTGCTGGTTTGCTCAAAATGAGTGAAGTACATGTCTTGCTCTGATTATGTATGGTATAAAAAGGGGCAAGCAAAAAAGCCTGCCATATAATTAGGCCCATCATGTATTAGCAGTTATTCTATCTGCAATAACCATGAACTAACAGACTGTGGAAACATATATTACCATTGCACAAATACACATGTATTGCCCTTCAACTTTCTCTTTGACAAAGTCCTTGTGGAAAGAAAGGTATCGAACAGAATCTCTTCACTCTGTTACAGCGCTAGGTAGGGCCAAGTTTAGCATTTACAGTATGTACAGCACTTCTAGAGACTAAGCCATATCTTACAGCTCTTGCTCACTGCAGAGGATAGAACAATGATTGCTGTAATAACTAAAATAAAAAAAAAGACACCCTAGAATTTTCATTTACTTTGGAAGGGAAAACAGTATTGTACATTAAAAAAAAGCAAAAGAAAAAACAGATACATAAGAGTGTTAAATACTAAATATTTCTGCGCAATGCTGTAACTTGGGACTTTTTTTCCAGCAGTAAGCGCCCTGTGGAATTTTACTCCTCTGTAGAGTAACATCTGAGTGTCTTGGCTTCCTCCACAACTTTGTGGCAAACAGATTGCATCCTCTCATAAAAACACTGGCATATTATCTTCCCTATTTTTAATCTTTCACTCATTCTTAGTTTCTCTTTCACACAGACAAGCACACAATCCACATGCACTCCTCCTTCATGCTCTCTTTCTCTCTCTCTCCCCCTCTCACCTCTTTCCTGGCCCGTTGAACTTGTTTCTCCAGTTCCTCAGGTATCATCTTACCTCTAAGGGACACAGATTTAAAACTTTTCAGTTACATTCAAATAGGTTTTTCATGTACAGCACTACTGCATTTTAAAAGTGTTCAGACCTCAGCCATGGCTTTTCCTTCCTTACCTTTCATCTGTTTTGATGAAGCAAATATTTTCTGTACCAATACCCAGGAAAGAAGCTGCCTTCTTCATGGAGTAATGACACTGTAAATTAAAGAGACATGGAAAAGAAAGTAAGTACATAAGAGGAAAGAAAATTATTAGCAGAGAATACAGTGACATCAGAGTTAATTTAATATATTCACAATAACAACATATCCTACCACAAAAAAGTAAATTGACAAAACTATGCTGCAAGATATCTTGTAACAATTATGACACATACTAAAGAACGGAGAAAATATGGAGGAAAAAAGTGCATATTCACCATAATTAAAATACAGGCTTTAAAAATAGAAACTTCTATTCTGGAGCAATATTTAAGTTCATTTAGATTAGAATGAAAAATAGAAATTCTGAAGTGTCATCCAGAAAGAAATTTTCATTGTTTCAAAATTGAAATACTGCACTGCAGAAAACTGTTTTAAGAGAACTGAGTTAAAAGTATCAATAATGGTAAAAATAGGCAAACCCAGGTTTAAGTTGCAAAACTCAGTCTGGATGCAACCCCTAGCTCTGAATGTTCATAAGCATCACTTTCTGGAAAAAGAGACAGGATGGCAAACGACGAGCCTAGAGCCACTACCACTACCTACTTACATTTTCTTCCTCTGCTTTCTGCAAATATCAGCTGCTGGTTACTGCCTGAGACGGGGCACAGCGCTAAACCAACCCCTGGCCTGGTCCAGCCACTCTGCCCAGCAGAGCAAGGAGATTCAAGCACCAAGCTCTAGAGGCAGGGGCCTAGAGAGTGGGAACCTGCAAAACTCCCTGACTACCACCTCAGCAAAAGGACTTAGTGTTTAGATACCTTAGTGGTTAGATACCAAGGTCACTCACATGAATTTGGATTACAACCTGCTCCATAATTCACGGATATTCTTATTCTAGATTAAGAATATCATTATTTTTATTCCAGAATAAGAGCATCCTGGTCTCACACTGCTTAATCCACCTTTCGGATTAGGCTGAGAATTCAAGATGTGATACCACACTAATCTGAATTCATCTTTACATACTAAAGCCACCATGGAAAATGAGCAGAATGCCGAATGCAACAGAGTCAGTTCTGAGTGTTTAGCACCTCACAGGACTACACAGATTTCCTCAGAACCAAGGTCTTCTGAGCCTGAGTTATCACTTCTCTTTTCAAAGAGAGGGAAAAAAAAAAAAACAGGAAAAAAAAAGTTCCCCCAACCCATTACTGAAGGGTTAAAATAACTCATTTCCAGCAACCTTGAAAACATCTAGAATTCTTTCTTTTCATACAGAAGGTGAAGCCAGGTGGTTAATTAATTTCAGTTTCTTCCAGAGAATTCACACAAATGCAGTTACTGAGGAACATAATTATGAAAAATGTACAACATTTTAATGTGTGGGTATGAATATATTACAGGTATTCAAGCCTGTCACGCTTATTTTGATGAGATGGATCATCTCACAGGGCTCTTTCTTTTTAACAAAAAGGTTTTCCCCACCATCACCTATTTCTTAAATAAATGCATACAAAGATACTACCTGATAGTATCAGGTAGTCTTAAGAATGCTTAATATTCTAACATGACACATTCACAAAGCCTTTACGACTCATTATTCTTGCAATGACCTAAATGAATAATATACATAGATGAATCATTAGTCTTACATTAAGTCAAATTATATCAATAAGTGAGAATATTGTTTGTAGAATGGCTGTTTTGTTCAGTTTAATTTTGGAAATTATTTTCACTGATATGTGAACAGTTTAAAATGCAGGCAGCCTCTAGCACTGATTTCTATCCATTAAGTTCAGATGAAAGATATTATATTGAATCACTTGCATTAAAAAAAAAAGTACACTAGTAGGCAATAAATCATACATTTTAATTATGAAACATGGTACAGGAAAATGTGAGAAAGACAAATGAGGCTTGAGCATTTATGAGATGATAACAAGAAGCAGAAGGAGCAAGAGAAATAAAAATCACTGAATGGTTAAGGTTGGAAAGGGCCTTTGGAGACTCTGCACAAGCAGGGTCATTTAGAGCACACTGCACAAGGTCACATCCAGGAGGGTTTTGAATATCTCCAAAGAAGGGGCCTCTACAACCCCTCTAGGCAGCCTGTTCCAGTGCTCCATCACCCTCACACTAAAAAATTCAGCTTGAACTTCCTGTGCTTTAATTTGTGACTGTTGCCTCCTGTCCTACTGATGGCCACCACTGAAGAGTCTGGTTCCATCCTCTTGACCACCTCCTATAGGATACTAGCACACACGGGTAAGATCCTCTCTCAGCCGTCTCTTCTTTAGGCTGCACAGGCCCAGCTCTCTCAGCCTCTCCTCATAGGAGAGTGGCCTCAGTTCCCTGATCATCTCTGTAGCCCTGTGCTGGACCCCCCAGTAGCTCCATGTCCCTCTTGTCCTGGGGAGCCCAGACAGGACACAGAGCTCCAGAGGGGGACTCACTAGGGCCGAGCCTAGCGGCGAGGACCTGCTGGCAACGCTCTTCCCAAGATGCGCCAGGGAACCTCCAGGTCCTTCTTTGCAGAGCTGCTCTCCAGCAGCAGAATACCAAACAAAACAGCTTGTAAGATGCATCATTTCTCAATTTTACAAGCACATCTACTCCCTTTGAAAAGATTTTCCAGGTCTTCAGCAGGACAGAAGGGGGACAAGAGTTACACCTCAACATCGACTTGCAGCATGTCTATGCTCATAAAAATCTAGTCTTCTGATTTTATTAGAAACAAAAGTTTTTTTTATTATTGCTATCATTACTGGAAGCCCTGTTATGCTAAATTACACCATTCTAAGGACACCATTCTAAGCAAAAGTATACCTGAGACTATATAGCAGCTCCAATCAGAGCTTAAATTAATTCACTTCTTCCTAGTTCCTTTCTAGAAAAAGGAGAACAGAATACCCAGAGGGAAAAAAAATAAAATGATAATATCAATCATAGAAATATTTTTAACATCAAGAGGTCAAGTTACTCTTGCCATGTCTTTATGGCGCTTACTTATTTGGACACATTATTTGTAGTGAAAAATGAGTGCCTTTAAGCACAAGATCAAATTGAAACAGTGTATTTAAGGTGTGCTGCTGTAATATTAATTATAGTTGGACAATTTTCTTTTCCTAACAGCCTCGAAAAGGCAAGGTAATCTTCCTTGTGCTCATTAAAATAAAAAATACATTTTCCTGATTTTGAAAAGTTTCCTAGAAACCTGATTGCACAGAGCAATTACATTATCATGAGATTGCCTTATTACTCCCTTTGCCTGTTGTAATTTAAATAGAGACAAGGGTGACTTAATATTGTGTTCTTCTACTTTATTACTTTCCTGATCAAGTTTCACTAGGGAGAAATTCAACTTTTTTGCATCTAAAAAAGACTTGCTCAGCACCACCATGTACTAGCCAACTGTTTCCACAGCCTTTTCTATACTCAGTTATATCAGACTGAGTAATTCCAACTTTTCAGATCAACGTGATATATTCTTGGGTCAAGGTAAAGTTCAGATGAGACAAAGGTGATAAGGTATCCTGACATCTGCAGGTGTATTCAGGTGTTAGAGAAACACTAAGCTTCAGGAAGGCAAAGTACAACAATTTGTCTAATATGACTGTCACTATCTCAAGGGAAATCATGCAGGAACAGTCCAGTAAGAGAACTACTGAGCAGAAGCATAGTTCTCATTGTATATAACTATAATATTAAGTAGTTAGCCATTTTATTTGCATTAAAATAGGACACCACTTATGATTTCATTATTAGAGGAACAAGGACCATTCTCCTTGCTGAAGGCCAAAGAACATGCAAGGATTTGGGTTTTTCACACTAAACAAACATACCTGGGCTACCCTAGAACTTTGTAATCTGGGCCATGTGTTTTGTACGTTTAGTAACTGACCTCTGTCATACATTGCCTCCTCACAGCAAGGCAATAATTCTTGCAAAGCGAGAGCCAGTTTTACGTCAAGGGCCACTCTTAACTTTTGGGAGCTGACATCAAGGCAAAATTAGTTTCACACAAAACCTAGTGTCGAAGGTAAGCCCTAAAATGAGATGAGGGCCTTGAGCAGCCAGTGTGTTTTGATCTTTCTTATCAGTCTATAAGTCTATAGTCTATATCAGACTATAACCTCATGGTTTCTTCATGCAAACACTGTTTGCCTCATCCACTTTGAAGATAAACACAGGATGCAAATTTCCAAGACTACATTTTTATTGTTGCCTGCCTAGTGCAAAGCAGGCCTCTGTCCTCCACGTACTTCTTTAATATAAAGGAAAATGCTAAATAAAAGGAGCCTCAATTAAAAAGCAAATGTAAAGACAGTGTCAGAAGAGAACTTACATGCTTATTTCTACTGCAGGCTGTTTTTAAAATATATTCTCAATAATAAAATATATCAGAACTACACCAGCTTCCAAAAGGTAATACAATTTGGACTCAGTACAAACAGATCTCAAATAAGAATCATGAAGATGGGCATCTCCTTTCTCATAACTGTGAGTAAACCCTAGACAATATTCACAACACCTACTTACTAGGGGCAGAAGCTGTACAGGAAGTGATTATTGAATACCAAAAACAAAAAGGTTTTGAAAGTCAAACAAAATATTGCAGATGAATAGTACTGCCCCTTACAAGTAATTTATTGACTTATTTTTGCTCATCAGTTCTATATTTTATGATTTTGGTTCTTCTGGCAAAGCAAAGATGCCAGAATAAATTCCTTTGGAGGGGTAAATAAAATTTTTGTCCTGAACCTTTTTTTTTTTTTTTTTTAAGTTAAACCTTGCAATGAAATCATGTATTACTATTTCATGATGAAAAAATATATTATTCATTTCAAAATATGAATGTATTAGAACGTTTCAATCTCATTTTTCCTGTTAGCTTTTTGGAAGATGAAATAATGTGATAGATTGAGCATACGCTTTCATGTCATTACATATGCACACCTTTCAGAGAGAAAACATGTTTTACATGAAAAAAATCACTTTTAGGACACCAGTATTCAGTAACAAAAAAAAGTATGTGCTATCTTGGACAACTCACACAATGCTTATATCCCTCAGGCTCCATGAGAACAAACTTTCTCTCCATTTACACTGCAAACTGTTCAGGGCATAAATTTAAGAGCTAAGATTACATTAGCAACTATAAACTTCCTAGTACAATAAGATTCTGATCTCCATTGGGATGTTTAGATGGTAGAGTCAGAACTAACAACACCTCCGTGCTAATCCAATCATAAACTCTTAAAGTTGAATGGACAGCTGAACAAAAAGAGCTCCTAAAAAGATTAACTTGAAGAAATGCATGAACATAACTGTTTCCCTTAGGCAGTTTGGATAGATCTTATTCAAAGACTTTAAAACTAACCAGTTATTTCAATTATTTAAAGAGTTGCCTAAAGATCCATCAGGTTTCGCCCAAGTGCTTGGTTTGGTTTGCTACCCTAGTCAATCTGCATTCAGATATAAGGCAAAACTTCATATCATACACAGAAGACAAATTTATCGTACTTGAATCCCATGACATACACAAATTATTTTTCCATGGATGCAAAGTTGCAGAAAATTATAAGTTCTAAAAGGAAAACAAAAGGGGATTTTTGTGTTTGTTTGTTTGGGGTTTTTTTTTACCTCTTCCGAAGCAAACAGGACCAGTCGTGGCAAGCCTGAAAGCCCTTTTTCCTTTATTTCAGGACAAAATTTGTATCTCGCTAAGTTCATAGCATAAATATTAGAAACAGAGCCACCTGCAGAAAGAGACCTCATGTTAGTTACTGTCCCGGCACCATCCTGTGTCTGACTGCCTAATAAGACAATCAAAATAAATCATAGAATTAGCCTAGAGACACATCTCTCATACCTTACTTTCCTCACAAAAGTCTACAGATATGAAAAACTTCAGACTGTGCAGCACGCATGAGAACAGAGTGGGTTTGAGCTCCCTTTGGGGATGCCTTCCAAAGAGGGAAGAACTGTGACCCCACAGTCCACCCTGACAGTGAACACCTTTGAGAGTTCCTTCTGATTTATACAGCCGCCTGTGCTGAGCTCAGCTGGGGCTGCACCTCATGGGCAGAAGAAATTTCTGAGCAACCAGGTTTCAGAGTATTAAGAGGAGAAAATGTCTATCAGAGAAGAGGGGGTGGGAAAAAATGGTTCTGCAAGATAAAGGGAAGCCAAAGGACCTGGAGGGTCCAAACCAAAGGGTTTCTTTCTCTTAAAAGAAGAAAATAATAATAAAAAGTTTATACAGAACTAGCATAATAAAAAGCACATCTTTTGACAGGATCCTGATAAACTTGAGTTAAGCAATTGTACAGTAAAACTAAAGACTAAGGAGTCTACTGAAAATACAGATCAAAATCTGAGCCAAAAATAATTCATGGTCTTAAATTTTAAGACAGAAGCTTTCCAGGGTATTCTATTTTTTTCTACTACTGGAATTAGATAGGAAAATTAGATAGGAATGCTTCACATATAAGCTAATAATTTGGTAGAGGAATAAAACAGATATGCTTTTTTATAGAAAGAAGCTTAAGAAATATTTGTTTGGCTTGCACATTCATAACATTTCAAACCACAGGTACATTCTAAGGAGTTAAGCTCCTGGTGCTTCCACTTCGATAAACTCTGACACCCACAACTGATAGACAAGATACAGAGACTCCTCACACACCACTGTGACATCTGGTACTTAAATCAGATTTGTGTCTGTCAATTGATGACTCAGTCCAGTAAAGCTGTTGCTAATATTGTTAAGATCAGAAAGGGCTTCAGTTGCAAATAATTAATTTTCACATAATTATTTTTCAGTGAAGACATGTTTTCACTCAGCTGCTGATCAGATTTTTAGAATGTAGAATCACCTTAAAGAGTCTGGATGAAACAGTTTTATCTGTGCATCACTGGATTTTGCATGCTGTTTCAGATATTCTATAAGAATCAAGTGTTTGTAGAATTACTGATTATTTATAAATCAGGTTGAAAATATAAATAGTTCTTACCTGGGTTAAATATGCCATCACCTTCTTTCCAGCCTATAAACTCAATCATTTTCTTGATGACTGCTTCTTCCACCAACAGAAATACAGGAGATACTTCATATGTATATCTGAACAAACAAAAGCATCACAATTGCTATTAAGTCTACAGAAACTCTGCCACAAAATTGATAAAATGAAGTAAAGAGTTTCCTTACACATTTCTTTGAGGTATCAGAAGCTTACAACCATCAGCAGTAAAGCTCTAAACTAAATACATCATGGATATTATGCAGTACAGCTCAGTTCCCCGAGTATCACACTGATTTATTTCTCTAACAGGAGAAGTGTCAAGAGTTTGATTTAATTTAGGTCACATGTTTAAATTTCAACTTTATTAACCTATTGCAAGCAACAGTTACTTTTTTGTACAGTCTTTGTATCTGCAATGAAACTGTAGAGAGGTAACCATTTCACTTAACTCTCTGCACAGAGAGCTTCTAAAGAAAAACACTTAAATAAGTTTGATGAATTCATTTTTATTCACCAAGTTAGAAAAAAAGCCTAGGTTTAAAAAAGAGAGAAAGGAAGTGAGGAAGAGAGGGATGGAGGGAGGGAGGTGGAAGAGAGAGAGGGCAAAAGAGTGAGCGAAAGAATGAGCAAAAGAAAGAACGAGTGAAAGAAAACACACACGCATAAAAAATAAATAAATAACACACAGATCTTTCCTCTTAAAACCCACCTTATGAACTAGAAAAAAAAGGCGTCATCTGCTTTGCCAAGTTTCTGGTGAACTATTCAGCCAACTGCGACCATTCTCTTTCCTGCAAAACCCTTACCTCCTCAATAACACTGAAAACAGAAATCAGGAAAAGGGGGAAAAAAAGCATGCAAAAAGCATGCTTGATGCATCACCAAGAGGTCAAAGAAGTACACTTACACACTTGGGTTCAGTGCTTCTGTAATGAAACGAGCCACTAACGAGTAATAGTCCATTCCAGCATATAGCTGATTGAAAAATCTTGGATGATCTGAAAAGATAAGCATGAAAAGCATTGATAGAATATATATGAAAAGAGAACATATCACATGCCCTCTCAGCTGAACAGAGATCCCTGCAAAGCACAGTAATTCATTCCACCATTCCCTGTGTTTTCTGGATTTGCTTTCCTTTTCTTAGGTTAGACAGTCTTTTGAAAGTAAAATTCAAGTATTTTGTGGTTCCAGAACAAGCAGAAATTATGTTAGCTCGCAGAACAAATGACATTTGTTCATAAGTTTTACAAATTAATTAAAATGTGATCAACATCTGAGGACACACAGTGGCTTCTTACTCTGGTCTATAGAGGGTATCTATGATGGATATTCAGGCAGGTTTTGCCCATATCTGTGATCTGTGATTCTGCCTGTAATCTCCACAAATATCTGAATATTAAGAGTTACGCAGTATAGGAGTTTTGAAAACCTTGCTGTAGACTTAACATGAAAAGTTCGCAGAAAGTGCCCAATTACCTCGAAACATAAATAAGCTATGAGGGAATTCTCATCTATTACCAACTACTGAAGCGAATCAGTTCAGCTATAGGGTCACTAATTAAATTTTAACCCACAGTATAGTACTTTATGTGCAGAAAAGGGTAAACTGTATGCCTTAATGCATATTACACCCAGGGCTTTCATAAATGCTTCTACTTATTAAAACACTATATGCAAAGCATTCTTTTTTAATTTTTAATACCCTTTCTAAGGTGACACAATGTAAGAAATTAAAATTTGAAGACAATTTACAAAAGAAACAGAACATTTTCCAGTAACTCAGTAATACTATATCTGTATAAAATTAGTGCACTGAACCTTTAGATTAGTAATGTTGTTTTTCAGTAGTTTTCAAAGATGTCTATTTACTCTCAAAATTATTTTACAGTTTTATTTTGCAGCAATGGTGACTGTGGCTGGGAACAAACCCAGGAAATGGGTCAGTAATTATATCAACATTCCTTCACACTTTCCGAAATATGGCCCAAGCTATACATCCAAAATCCTGATCCCGATACACTCCACCATTTCCTGAACACATTATTCATCTCTTTTTGCTAAGATCTAATTATGCTGCAGAAAGGTTGGCTGTAGAGTGCTAATCCTGCGAAGATATCACGTACAGTCTCTGAAACACTGCATACTCTAACACTGTCTGGAACAGGAATTGCTGCCTATCAGCGCCCTCCAAGACGAGCAATACAAAGCAATAGTAAATGTAGAGTAATCACTGCTAAGATTGCCCTTACACAAGTAAGGAAGCACCGATGGTGAATTTATTCCTCATTAATCAGACAGCAGCAATTCACACACAATGCTCCTCCTGCCTGTTCTTCTAAACTGATACATCATTACATACAAGACTTCAGAGTGGCTGAAACTACCCTTAATGTCAATGTTTAAGCACCAGAGGAATTAGCTTTGATTGAAATGTGTAATCAATCAATTGAATGTGTAGCATTTAATCAAACAGCTGAAGCACACCCAAATGTTTGCATACATGTACACACATACAGAAAACAGACACGCACATCTCTGTTTTCCTGAAAGGTAACAAAACTTTGTATAAGTTATGCTGTCTTCTTACATTACCGTGCAACAAAAATATCTAGATCACTAGAAAAAAAATCACTAGAAATCAGATTCCTACTGGTTTTGACGCTGTATTGTATAACATCTTGGCAGAGTTGCAAGAGCTTCTGATGAGATTCTCCAGTGTCCCTCATTTCCAGGTCAAGAATCGTTTTCAGCGTTTCAGGGGCCCGCCATTCACAAACCTAATGATGGGGAGAAGACACCAGTAATGACTAGTTATCCAAGAAGAAGAGAGTTAAAGGTACTACCCAAGCACCACAGTCAGCACTGGTTTCAGAAGACTGGCCATTGGAGTGCAGTGAGCCCTGAAGCTTGAATAAGAACTGGGCTGGAAGGAGAAGGTGCGCCTGTTAGCACGCTGGGATAACAGCCATCACCTTGGAGCCTGAAAATCAGCTACTGTGCCCATGGTTTGGACGTCCTAGCTAGAAGCAAGGACCCTGCAGCCAAATTCCATCCTTAGCTAAAGGCCCAGCAGTCCTGGATGCTGTTCTGCCAGGGGGTGGGACAAAGCCATGCACTCCCCCAGGGAAGCGGGCGTCATGTCAGCCCCTCTCCCAGCACACCCTCCTAAGCAGGGCTTCCCTGATGCACAGAAGAAGTTCATGAAGTAGCCCTTGCACAGTGGTGTCACATCCACTGCTCATTCTCCTCAAATACAGTTTACTCCTAAGCAATGAAGAAAAAAAAACACAAAAAACCCTTCTCCCTATCACCAAAACACACAAAAAAGCATCCATTTTTCATCTCAAAGCGACTGTTGTGCTTTGAGGTTTAAAAAAAAAAATCCTGCAAATATGCCTGCTAATTACATTATTATATGATTCTCATAAACTTTGTTGATATGGAA